>JNEK01001275.1:0-98766 GCA_000697295.1 Mucor indicus B7402 | reverse complement strand
TTTTTTTTTTTTTTTTTTTTTTTTCTAAGTAATAAAAATAAATATATCTATACACATTTTGTATACCCTAAAACGCAACAGACTTGTGCTGTTTCTGATGCAAGACTGGGCAAGTACTGGAAAATGTAATTACGCATTGGTTTTTAAGCTTTGATTTTATAAGCAGGTAGTCGTAGTAACATTAGGGCTTATTGCCCTTGGTTGACAAATGCTGTCGTAGCATTGATCACCATCAGTTTGTTAAACATACCACTAAATTATGTAATACATTAAACAAAGAAGCAATAACTATATATGTTTAAATACAAGCAAAAAGGACACTGACAGTTCAGGCACTTGCATATTTTGTACATCAATTAAGACTTATAGCATTTGACGCCCGCAATATAACATCCTTTAGGTATTTTGACAGCTCAGGTCTCTAGTTATACTATATTAATGGACAAAAAAAAAAAAAACCTTGTAGTTATATATAGTATGGAGAAGGAATATTGTATTAATAGACGCTCTTCTAGTATTACGTTCAAGTAGAAAATAATAGAAGAAAACGAATAAATCAAGCAAACAGTGTTTCAGATTTCGCGTATAAATTTAAATGATATATATAAAAGGGTTTAATACTTCTGTTTTTGGTAAAAGGGTAGTTACAGGAAAGATCGAGTTAGACTGTAACTCTTTTTGCATGAAGTTTCCATTCCGCAAACACGAAACAAAGTTTCCCTCTCTCTCTCTCTCTCTCTTTCTATGTTTGTGCACGTTTATTTTAATTTAATTTTTTTTGTTTCTGGTGTGTATTATGCAACTAGTCATGAGCAACAACAAAAGAATATGATTTAATTAAAAAAAAAAAAAAAAAAAAAAAAAAAGTAAACAGATGTGACCTGACTTGAAGAGTTTCAAAGAAGTTGAGGTTCGTGAGTAAATCAATAAAACCGTTCCAAATCAAACTTCCTATTTAAAATTGACTCTTTAGGGTGCCTTTTTCCCTCTTTTTTTTATTGTATTTCTCCTTCATTATATATAAAGGAAATCTTTCCCCTTTATTTAATTTCATTGCAAGGACTTTAATTTCCAAGCTTAATTAATTAAACCTCTTCTTTGATATATATATACATATATATATATAACATAGTATTATCTTTTCTTTTTTTTTTTCTCTTTAAATCATGCTTACCTGTTCTCAAGATTTATACTTTCACAGCGACGCCACTTTCCAAGCTGCACTTCACGAAATGGAACACGGTGCTTCTTCATTATCAGAATGTCAACACAAGAATAGCAAGAGATCGTGTAAAGATTCAATGTTGAGTAACACAGAAATGAATGATATGTCAAACATTGTAGTAGCAAATAAAGACAAGGAGGAGCAAGTTTGGCCACCTGACGTTGAAGCTGCATTCATTGAAGGTACAGCGCATTCTGTTTGATTTACGCTCCACCTCCCCCCCTTTAAACTAATCTATGATGATATTAGCTCTTGAATCAATTCCTAAATTAGGACGAAGAAAAATCCTTGTTAATGGAAAGCCTTGTGGTACTTTAAAAAAAATACTATTACGATATATAAAAACAAAAGACTTAATAACGTAAATTATAGGACGTAATGAACTTATTTCTGATTTCATTTTTCGCAAAACTTCAAAAATTCGTACTAGAAAACAAGTATCCTCTCATATTCAAGTTTTGAAAAATACGCGTAAAGCAGATATTCAATGTAAAAATCAATTTTTTCCTCCCTTATCATGAATAAATAATGACTGACTTTTTTATGTTTAGTTATGCGCTTATTGACAGATTCTTCTGAAGCCGATGGAAACACGAATTCTGAAAATAATACAAACAATAAAGCCAAAAGACAACATCACCCTTACCACCGCTCTCATTTTCACCGTATTCAACATCATCACTTTCCTCGTCATACAGGTGGCGCTGTTAAAATGAAGAATTATCAGTCTGTTGATTCACTTTCTTCTGATGATTCCTCTATCAATTCCTCTCCTTCTCCTACTGACTATATGCTGGATATTATGTATGGAGACCCTGCTCAACAACAAATTTTCAATATGCTTCAATTCAAAGACCTTTGTGACCCTATGAATGACACGAATAACGCAATGGGACTTTTGGATCCATTCTTTGGTTCCGATATCATTACGCCTTTATTAAATGAACAAGATGAAACAGCTGCTACTGACATTATTAATCAACCAATTACAGATGACCTCTTACTAAGCAGTCTCAACATGATCAAATGCACTCGTATGAATAACAACACAACAACATCCATTCCAAATAGATTCTCTCTTTGGCCAAATTACTTGTGTCTCTATCTGGAATATCCCTTGCCTCATGATCCTTGCGGGCGCGTATCTCACAATCTATCTCAATTACCTCATTGCTATGCGAATTGTCTATCCAAGATAGCCATAGATGCTCTTCCTAAAGATAAATGCCCTCCTTTGATTGATCTTGCTAAAAATATCCCTTTACTACACGCAAAGGTAAGATTATTTTATTTCGTTTATACTGAACTAACCTTTACTTAGACTAAGCTTGATTTAAACTTAAATATTGCCAATTTTTCATTCAATAATACATCTTTTTTTGAAGCACAAACACGTCGTACGATTGAATGTACTACTACAATTTACTCCTTTGGTAATGTCGTTTTAGAGTCCAAAGAAGTCCAGCAGGCACTCTGGGTAAATGAAGGCAAATACATGTACACTTTTGTATTTGTGAATCAGTTCTTTGATGCTTTTATGAAGGGTATAAGATCACTTAAATCATGGGAAGAAGTCGATATTGCTGTCAATAACCTTTGTATTGTCCAGGTAAAAAATATATATATATATTTGTTTACTTTTTTTTTTTTAATCTAACGCGTTTATTAGTCGTTCGAAGATATTGAAACAAAACAGAGTTCTCCGTTACTTGCTATGGTTTATGAATTTGAAAGAGGAAATGCTACGATCGATGTTTCCATTGTCAGTAATGATGATGACGATGAATTGAAGAATATGATAGAAAATGAACTTGAATTTCTTGAAGAGGATAACATATTATAATAATGTAATAATACAAAAGCATATATATACCCCCCCCCTCTTTTAAAAGAAGAATCATTTTTTAAATATAAATAAATATTTACACGTTGGGCATTTTTAAAATTTGTTTATTTTGGGATAATAATCAAATCATAAAAGCAACGATCGCACACTCGACTCCATTGTCCAGTTGTAGAGTATATTTTTGAAGGATGAAACAAGGGTAAACGATTAGCACTATGCCTCTGACATACAACTATTCCACACTTTCTACAATGATGCCTACGGTTAAAGAGTGTGAATTGTGTTGTACAGCAACTTTTCTTGGTATAAAATTGACATTGTTGAGCAGCTTCATCAGGTACCCAAAGTGATTTAGGTAACAATATGAATCGAGTTCGTCTATCTTGATGATTTAAATGTATGATATATTTATGCTGGTATAGTCCTATGTGTTGGATATTGGATGAAATAGTAGTAACAAACTAATATAGAAATAACATAAGGAAAACAAGGCAAAATTTATGAAAAGAAGAGTTTTCTTTACATGATCATCAGAATAATCATTAGGAGATGTTGACGTGGAACCTGTCCCTGCAATCATCATATCGATACCATTCAATTCGTCTTCAACTGTATGAATGATATGACCTGTTCCAACGCCACCTCCTACAAACATACCAATTTCCCACCTCATCTTATGAATAATGTCTTGCTTTTCTTCCATATGGAGCAAACTAGCAACTGACTTGTTAAAATCCCACCTTTGATCTTCCTGTTCTTCTTCTTGACCTCGGCGACCATCAAGAGCGTTTAATGCCTCTTGTCGATGCAACTCTCGTCGGTTGGTTTCTAGTTTCATATCAATGTCCGCATTTAATTCTTCAAGTGAATCAATCATCACCAGCTGTTGATGAGCTATTTCTTGACACTCTCGTATACGCTCTTCGTACTGCTTCTCTCGTTCTTGAAATTGTTCATGCAGCGAGTCTTTCACCAATAAGAGCTCTCTAACGCGGTGTTCAGCATTTAATATTTCCGTTGAAAGCGATTCCAATGCTTCTGATTGATGAATACAACTTGTTACCAAATTGAGAAACTGTTTTTGCCATTTTAATTGTTCGTTTTTATTGGATGATGTAATTGTCTCTGATAATTCATCGAGTCGAGAGTTGATGAGGTTATTAGTCGTTAAAAACAAAGCTGTGATATTTGAGCTAATAGGCAACCTTTCTTCTTCTTCGTCACTGCTAATGCTCGCTTTATCGTCTTGATTTATTAAATTATTTAGGAACTTCTTTTCTTCTTCATATTCGATTTTAGGTGTAGCAAGACTGAATCTACGACTGGTGGCTTTGTTACTGTTATTATTATTCTGAAGTGGTGTTGATATTGTTGTAGTTGGAAATATGGATAATCTTTTCCGTCTTTCTTCAGCTACTAGTTCATCTTGAATTAACTCTTGTACATGAAATTCCTGCATAGATCTGGTGATACCAGTAATTTTAGCTCTTAGAATTTCAAAAGCATCAATATGAGGGTCCCAATGACGAGTGCTTTCTAATTCATCACTGAGAAATGAAGATAGCTTATTTTTTTCATGACGGGGCTGGTTATTAGAGAACAGTCTCTTTTTCGATTGAAATATATCGCTTATCGTTTCGCGTCGTTGTAATGCATTTTTAGGCTGTAAAGAACAAGAGGAAGAGCAAGAAGAAGAACTGGACTTGATTGCAGCAGCTTCTTCTTCTTCTTCTTCTTGAGTTAGCCAAGAATAAGTTGTTGTGGCAGTTGCTCGTTTTTTATCGAATATTGAGTCAGATTGAGATTGAGATTCTTCTTCTTCTTCAATTGTGTCTTTCATTATAGTGAAATCAGCTTGTTGCATTTATTTAATCTTTTTACAGAATGAAGAAAAACAAAGTTCCATTTTTATTTTCGATTGTGTGATAATATATTAGATATTATAAAAAAAGAAAGGTTACAAAAAAAAAAAAAAAAATGACAATTTTTTTTTTTTTTTGTGTGCTTTCCTTGCCCATTACAAAGAAAGAGAAAGAGGGATAGAGAGGAAATTTAAAATAAAGTGTGTGACAATCTTAAATTCAACAACAATCTTGATGTCAATTTTAAATTTAATTAAAAAAAATAGATGTAAACAAAACTCAAGGCACTTTTTTAATCCTCTTTTCTTTTCTGCTTATGTGTAACTTGATATCATTCACGAAACAGGTGATGATTATATAAATATGTAAATCATTTCCATTCTTTGACAATAGCACTCTTTTTTTTTTTTTTCTTTTTGTGTTAATCATCTTACAAAGTTGACTCTTTATTCAGCGCAAAATGCCAAGCCTTATTTCTTTCTTTATGATGTAGAGGGCAAAAGTAGTATCTTCAGGCTCTATTTTTTTTTTTTTTTTTTTTTTTTAGTTTCTTTGATTTAAATGATGTAATGCACAAATTTCCTGTACCTGAATAAAATCCATTAGAAATGCCTCGTGGAACAAATGCTGAGCCTCTATAACGAATCATATATTCTTATTGTTTTAAAATTTTGAAAAAGCGCTCAGATCACTTCTTTGTGTAAGCAGTAACAAAAATGTCAGTTTGAAGTATCTATCAAGTATACACTCCTTATGAACCAGAGTTTAGAGTAAAACGCATTGTGACATAATGCTAATATCCAATAAAAAAAAAAAAAGTTTATTAAAAAAAAAAAAAAAAAATACTATCACATCATGTGATGTTAGAGCTTATTTTCCATAAGCTTAAAATGATACAGTTTTTAAACTTTAGATTCAGACGAAGTTAGTTTTTTTTCTGGACGAATTAAAATTAATTGTTAGACGTGTTGCTTACCTTTTTTGGCCATAATAAAAATGGAAATTCAGAAAAAAAAGAACGTTAATTTTCTGACAAACAGACATGGGATGTTTAATAATAGGTATGTATATTTACCTGTAATTATCTAAGTGTCTAAAGAAGACAAACTGTTTACATTACATTGATATGGTGGTGATTTTGTTGCTGTCGTTTTTGTCGCTGGAAAACGCACGGGCAGCAGTTTCCACTCCAAGTTGATACAGCAATTGTCATCATGTTTTTAGCAGCATTCACATCCTGTTGCCACAGTGTATTGCAGGTTTTGCATACCAGTACACTATAGCCGCGGGTGTGACTTGCCGATTCAAGATTAATCTCTTTACAATTGTTGCATGCTTTCGAGGTTTTGTACTCGTCAATGGCTACAGCGATACATAAGCCCCCCATCCCTCTCTCTCTTCTTAAGTGCACGCCAAAGTTTTCCTGTGACACCGCATCGATTACCTTTCAGCTTCGCCAGATCTTTACCAAACATACCGTCACCAAAAACGATCAAAGGAACTTTTGTTTTTCTTTCTGGACAGCATTCTTAGTCTTTTGCCAAAATGATCGAGGCGGTTTCTTTATATACTTTTAATCTCATTTATCGTAGCAATTAAACAGTTGCCCAGCTTTAAAGAGAGATAATCTGATGTATAAACTAAGCAGCTTGTTTGATTTGCTTTTTTGACGTGATTTATGAGAAATTGCATTAATATACTGTATGTATTTATGCAGCTGTCAGAACTACAGAGATAGAGAAAACAAAAAACAGACACAGCGGTGAATTATTGATTGCAAGCGTTTTGTATCTTTTGATTGAAAACATGAAAATCACAGGTAAATATACATACCTATTATTAAACATCCCATGTCTGTTTGTCAGAAAATTAACGTTCTTTTTTTTCTGAATTTCCATTTTTATTATGGCCAAAAAAGGTAAGCAACACGTCTAACAATTAATTTTAATTCGTCCAGAAAAAAAACTAACTTCGTCTGAATCTAAAGTTTAAAAACTGTATTTAGTCCAAAGTAAAATGACGGAACTTGTATAATAGCTGTTTTAAACATTGTCACTCCTCCAATCATGTGCAACTACCATAACGCATAAAAAGATGAGTGTATATAGACGCATTCCTGCAAGATTTTTTTTTTTAGCTCCACAGAAAAAAGGCGCCATTATACACACCTCCAGCATCCTTTTTTTTTTTTTTGCAAGTAAAAACTAATTACCACCAAAGTTTGTATGTAAAATATCAGGACACATTATTATTAAAGCTTATGTAAAACTGGGACTTTCTTTGTTCAATAAAAAATATGACGGTTAACGGTAGAGATTACGGACGCGTTTATTTCTCTCTAAATTCATTGGGCCTTACGTATAGTATAAGGTAATTTTGTATGTTGTCAACGAAAATTATGTACATAGTCTTAAAACATCAAGAGGGTATGCAATCAGCTACCATCCTGGTAATAGGATGCAGCAAGTGGATCACACTGTTTATAGTCATTCTCATCAAGATGCATGTTTATCTATGTATTCTTGGAAGGCCATAGCCTATACTTGAGCCAATTTCTTTGTTAGAGTCCACGGAAGTATAATACAAAGTTGGTGTGGTTAAATACTTGATCATTTGAGTCAACCAGTAGTATCAGGACTGGTGATACAAAAAGCCGCACTACTTGTGTAATACTCACAGGCAATAATGTTTTTTTATGTGATAAAGCAACTCAAGACAGTCATGATCATTACTTTAGTTGTAGTATCCCTGTCATGAATAGTCTTTATTTAAGATCGTACCAATAGTATAGTATAATATTTACCAAAAAATTCTTGATATCGACATATTTCTATACTGTAATCTCTTTCAGCATTGCCTATTGTAGAATACAAGCCTGTATAGATACAAGTACAGATCTCTCCAAGCTTTTTTATTCTTCCGAATGAGTGATGATACTGCATATACTGTATATCTCAGCAATTTTTCTGTTTAGTCTCTTTATATGACAACCAATGTTTTTTTTTTTTTTTTTTTTTTTTTTTGGAATACACTAAAAGACGATCAATAGCACAGACCTGTATTTATAGACTCCTTATATGTAAACGCTTATCGTTGTTACAATCTGCTCACAATTTATTTACTATAAACTAGTAACAACTGTGGTTATTTCGCTTGTCTTGAGTGACTTTTGCTTCTTCTTGGCGGCATTTATTGACATGCAAAAGAGACCTCTAAAATTAGACTTCACCAATGAAAAGTGAGCAGGTCTCCTTATAATCATTGAAATTAGACGATTTTTTTAAATGTGCAACCCAAAATAATTTTCTCATGAAAATCGAATGTTAACAAAACGACCGGTTAATGTAACTTGAAAAAAAAAAAAAAAAAAAAGTGGACAACCTGACAAATAAAGTAACTTTTTTTGCATGACGTACAAATATAAATATTTTTATCAAGTGTATAATTCTTTCTTTCTTTTTCTTCAAAACATATATGGCTGATTATATATTCTTTGCAATGCCTACTACTCCTGAAAACACTACTACTAGTACAGATACAAACCCGATACGAAGAGCATTTGGTACTTCCTCTTTATTTGGCAGAAGATCTTCAAAATCAAAAGCGGAAGAAGAGACTTCACCTAGTATTTCTACAACACCTATTCGTATTGTACCTAGTATTGAAAACCCAAGTCGGAGCCTTGTTTTCAATATTATCGAACGTGACCTCGAAGTGGGGCGTATTATCAAAATAGGAAGATTTACTGATAAATCATCTATCAAAAATCACATATCTTTTAAAAGTAAAGTTGTATCTAGAGCACATTGTGAAATATGGCTAAATCATGACGGCAAGGTAGTATGCATATACTTGTGCACTATATCAAGTACTAACATAAAGGATAGGTCTTAATAAAGGACACAAAATCATCCTCTGGTACATTTGTAAATCATATTCGTTTAAGTCCTGCCAATACAGAAAGTAGGCCGTTTGAAATAAAAGATGGTGATATTGTTCAACTGGGTATTGATTATCAAGGTGGATATGAAGAAATTTATAGATCTGTTAAAATGAAATTTGAAATCAATCGAAAACAACAACAGCAACAAAGCTCGTTTTCTATGTCAGCATTTAATCATCTTCGTCAACTTACCTCGTGTCACAATAACAACTTTGAAGTGGAAGAGTGTTGTATTTGTTTATATGCTTTGGCCCCATTTCAGGCTCTTTTTGTTGCACCTTGTTCACATTCATATCACTTCAAATGCATTAAACCACTACTTGACAGTTACCCAGGATTCCAATGCCCTATATGTCGTACCTATTCTGACTTGGATGCAAGTGTTGCTATAGAAACTGAAGAAGTGATTGAAAAATATGGCCTTCAACAAACTAACACTCTATCTCTTTTATCTTCTTCTCCATCTTCTGATATATCCATTTCTGATCAACAAGAAGGTATGTATAGTACTGTATATGTATTTATATAATTCATTTATTGACATATTGGTATAGAAGTGTTTTCTGCAGCTGATAAACGGACTCAATTACTTGTTGACCCTTCTTCTTCTTCAAATACGATCCTTTCGCGCCAATCAACAGCCAATCATTATAACTCACTTAACAATATTTTGGAAGAATCTATTATTCCAAACAATGCCTGTACCTTTTTATGATCTGATATAAATTAAAGTTGTGCTACTATATGTGTATTTAAAATAAAAATAGAAGTATTTCATGTTTATTTTTTTTTTTTTCTGTCTTTTTTTCCCTTATGGACTGCCAAGTATTTGAACATCTCTCCATTCAAGATGGAGCAATGAGAGAAGATTATTACAATTTACCTAGAAGTGTTCTCGATCGAGCTACGTCAGCAAAACTAAAACTTGAAAACAATTATAAAGCAGTCTTACAAGAAGCTATAGAAAGAAATGAAAGGTATTCATTATGTTTTAATATAAGGGAACTACGCCAACCCTAGAGATTGATAGATACGCTGCTTTGGAAGCCAAATTACAACACGAACATTGTAGCGAAGAGAAAAAGAATAGACAGTATCAATCGTTAGGTAGAAAAGAGTCTCAATTTTTACGTTTAAAAAGGACACGGTTAGGTGTGGATGATTTTCAAACTGTCAAAGTCATTGGTAAAGGTGCATTTGGTGAAGTAAATTATTTATAAAATATGTCTATATACCATCATATCATTTATGAACATCCTATTATCAGGTCCGACTGGTTCAGGCTCGTGATTCTGGCAAAATATATGCAATGAAAACGTTGAAAAAGTCTGAAATGCTAAAAAAAGAACAGGTAAATTAAAATAATACTTCAAAATACCTGATAGACTAAAATAATAGTAAGTTGGCTCATGTAAAAGCAGAAAGGGATGTATTGGCTGAATCGGATTCTCCTTGGATTGTCCAACTTTATTACTCGTTCCAAGATATCAACTTTTTATATTTAATCATGGAGTTTCTTCCTGGAGGAGATTTAATGACGATGCTTATAAAATACGATACATTTAGTGAACAAGTCACTCAGTTCTATATTGGCGAAATTATTTTAGCTCTAGAAACTATTCATAAACTAGGCTTTATTCATCGGTAGAGTAGTAATGAATGCAATCCTCTATATATCTACTAATTGAATAAGACAGTGATATTAAACCCGATAATATCTTGATCGATAAAGATGGTCATATCAAATTATCTGATTTTGGACTGTCTACAGGTTTTCACAAGACTCACGACTCTCAATATTATCAAAGGCTTATGGAAGGCGTTGATCCAAAAAATAGAAGCAGTATTATTAACTTGAATCGTATTACAAGAGAAGAGAAAATAGCCACATGGAAAAGGAATAGAAGGGCACTTGCCTATTCCACAGTGGGTACACCAGATTATATTGCCCCTGAAATATTTTTACAAACTGGATACGGTAAAGGCTGTGATTATTGGTCTTTGGGAGCGATCATGTTTGAATGTCTTTGCGGATATCCGCCATTTTGCTCAGATCACCCTCATGACACTTATAGAAAAATCATGAATTGGAAGAAATCCCTAGAAATCCCTAACGATACGCCATTGAGTCCTGAAGCAGAAGACTTGATACGAAAGTTACTTTGTGATGCTGAACATCGATTAGGTACAGGTAAAAACGGCATTGAAGAGATCAAAGCACATCCTTTCTTTTATGGATTCAATTGGAATACAATAAGAGAAAGTATGTCACCCCACGTTCCTCAGTTAAAAAGCATCACAGATACCAGCTACTTCCCTTTGGATGAATTAGAATCTATTCCAGAATATATCACTTCACATCATGATGATGAAATACACTATGAACAAGAGCAAAAAGATTTGGCCTTTGTTGGTTATACCTATAAGCGATTTGACTATTTAACAAAAAAGGATGTGATCTAAATTAAAGTAAAATATCAAAACCATTATTGGTTCTTACATTTTAAAAGCCAATCCCCCTCTTTTGTTTTTGTTTTTTTCTTTGTTTTTTAAATGTCAACGTTGCTATGGAAACTGCAAAGAGGCATTCATAAATCAACCTTGTTAAAGTTATATCTAAAAAAAAACAATGGCATTTTACAGTGAATTGAGTTTGAAAATAGGAAATTCCACAATTGGATTACAAACAAAAAAAAAAAAAAAAACCAGGGGGACCACCAACATAGTGCGACGGGTAAACTATAATAGTAAAAAAAATAATGGGCCATTTTTTATTATATAGGCAGAAAATTTTTTTTTCTTTTTCTTTTCTTTCAATTTACCTACATTAACCTCCCCAAAAGAAGATGGTAGCTACCGCGGACGATAAAAAAACAGTTGTTATAGGTACCAGAAAATCTCAACTTGCACTTGTTCAAACTTATATTGTCCGCGATACACTTCAGTCAATATATCCTCAATATGAGTTCAAGATCGAGAGCATGTCAACTACAGGTGACAAGATTCTTAACCAAGCCCTCAGTAAAATTGGTGAAAAGGCCTTGTTTACCAAAGAGTTAGAAATAGCGTTACAGGATGGAAGAGTGGATTTGGTTGTTCATAGTTTAAAGGATTTGCCTACTGTCTTACCAGAAGGTATGATTTTGGGTGCTGTTATGGAACGTGAAAATCCCAACGATGCTTTGGTTTTAAATGAAAAAAATAAAGGAAAGACACTCAAGACATTGCCTCCTGGTTCTGTTATTGGTACAAGTTCATTGAGAAGAGTAGCACAATTAAAAAGAAGATATCCCCACTTGACCTTTACTGATGTAGTAAGTTTAACAGAGAAAGAGAAGAAACTCATTATTGATATTCTTTTTTTTTTTTTTTTTTTTTCGTTAGAGAGGCAATTTGTAAGTAACTAATATAATTACTCTGTGTGTATGTGACTCATTGTATCATGTAGAAACACTCGTTTAGCTAAATTGGATGCAGAAGATGGACCTTTTAGTGGTATTATATTGGCAGTCGCAGGGCTTGTTCGTCTTGGAAAAGGTGACCGTATTTCACAAATCTTGGAACCTAGTGACTCTCTTCATGCAGTGAGTCAAGGTGCTTTGGGTATTGAATGTCGCGCAAATGATAAAGAAATTCAAGAGTTACTAGAAGCATTAAATCATAATGATACACGCTTAACATGTCTGAGTGAAAGAGCGCTTATGCGTACGCTTGAAGGTGGATGTACAGTTCCCATTGGTGTCAATACAAGATTAGATAAAGAAAAGAATACACTTTGGATGCATGGGTTAGTAGCCAGTTTGGACGGTCAAGAAGTTGTTGAATTCTCTGATGAAATAAGTCTTGATGATGCTCATACAAGAGATGAAAGAGAGACATTAGCTGAAAAATTAGGCCGTGATGTTGCCAACACGCTTTACAAAAATGGCGCTGATAAAATCTTGGAAGTATTAGCTCATCGCTAAAAAAAAAAAAACTATTGTAATCATTATCATACATATTAATATACTTTCATTTTCTTGTTACAACAATTCAATAATATAAAAATGTTATTCTCATCACATGGGTCTACTCACTAAATTATTAGTCATTAACAATGGGCATTGTTATTCGGTTAATAATTATCCGAACCAATAAATTTATTACTTATTGGACTATTAGAAGGTATATTTGTTATAAACAGAAGCAAAGGCTACCAAAGCATTTTGATAAAAATCCTTTCTTTTGGTTATTATCTTCATTTTGTTGTTGGTGCTGTTGTTGTTGATGTAGTAGTAATTGATGCGTTGAGTCCATTGTACAATAATTAACAATATTATTGCCATAAGCCATCATGGGTTGTGATGCTTTGTATCCATACCTTTTATTAGATAATCTACGTTGCTTTTGTTGTTGTTGTTGTTGTTGTTGTTGTTGTTGTTGTTGCTGTTGTGCTTGAAGCTGTCTTGAAGATCTGTCATTGTTTGATGCCGAATTATTGTTCATGCCCAATATACCAGTTTGTTTATGATGAATGTTGCGGTATAAATTAGATCGATACTAATCAAATGGTTAGTTTTCTCTCTTTTACTGTTATGAAAACCACCTACCTCCCACCCTTTGCCATCATTTAACAACATCCAGTCATAGACTCCATCGTCAATTTCTCCTAGTGAACTCAATACTTTATCAAACAGGCCTCTTAAATAATCATAATTAGGTGATTCTTCAAATTCCAAGTTTCGTGTGTATTGTAAATATAAGCCAAATTCTTCTATTAGTAGTATGAGTATACGATATAGACAATGGTTATTTTTATACCTGGAAATCCATCGCATAAATCTTTAATAAGCGTCGTTTGTTTCTTTTCGCCAATTCTCTCATACTTTTGTTTGTTTGTAGCTGCTTTAAGACCTTGCCACGGTAAAGCACCTCTTAAGAAATACATAAATACATGGCCCAATGATTCCAAGTCATCGCGTCTCGATTGTTCTCTTCCAACATGAGTGTTTATACTCATATAACGAGCGGTACCAGATAAACTTTTTTTTTCGCGGTAAGGTATATGTTGTTTTGTTTTAGGATCACGGTATAGTTTGGCCATACCAAAATCAATCATGTAAATGGTATTGGCATATTTAGTATTAGGTCTACCGATTAAGAAATTGTCTGGCTTTATATCACGATAAATAAGGTTACGTTCATGAATCGATTGCACACGGTTAATCTATTATTATGGTAAATAAATATGTATGCATAGTGTGAGCGTTTTTTTTTTTTTCTTGCCATTTGTTTTGCCAACATGGCTACTGTTTTAATGCTAAATTTACGAGAGCACATATCAAATAAGTCTTCTAGACTGGGACCAAGTATATCGATGACTAAAATACTATGAAGTCCTTCTTGCCCAAAATAATATGCAGTAGGAATACCGTCTAACCAAAAATAATATAAGTTTCTCAACATAAAAGTGTTCTTTTAAACTACTTTACTTATACCGGCCAATACTTTGTATGTTCTATATTCATCTCTTAACTGTGGTGCTTCTGACTTTCGAGATTCAAATTTAATAGCAACTTGCTGGTTATTCATTAGATTGATACCTATGCATATTTCAATATAAAAAGTAGAACACTTTATTTTGTACACACATTTTACCTTCGTATATAATACCAAAACTACCTTCTCCTATTTTTCTACCAACTTTATAATGAACTCCAACAACATTAGAAGAAGAGACTGAGTTTGAAGAACTTGAACGTGTCTGTCGATGATGACCCGCCATTATATTATTTCTGAATTCTTTTCAAGCAAACAAAAAAATAAGGTATAAGACTCAGTGAGAGACTAACTAGTATAAAGACAAAAAAAAAAAAAGAGGCTGTTGTTTTTTTTTTTTTCCCCCAAAAAAAAGAGACTTTACATTTATGGTACTTGAAAAATCATGGAAGGGAAATTTATCCAATCAAATTTATATCGCGGATTGAATAAAGCTTTGGGATCTTTGGAGCAAACAAAATGTAATATGCTTCTTGCGGCAATTTACAGTAATTAATGTCTGTTGATCTCATAATAGCCTCGAAAGACTTTCGGCATATGTAGCTTTTCTGACATTTTCATCGGACTTTGTAGAATGAGATCTTTTATATTATATCAAAATCAAAAAGCAATAAGAAGTTTAACATAAACAAAGACGAAAAAGATAATGAAATTAGCGGCTTTAACTACTGTACAATAGAAAACAATGCAGGTTAAGCAGAAAAACTTAGCTTAGCTTATATCCTACTTAAACAAATTGCGGTATGCAGAAGGCAATCGCTTTGGTATAGAACAATGCTCTGTAAATATACCTGTGTTTACAAAAAGAAGCCTCTTCAATATGGTGTTGAAGTGCACATAGTACCCTATCACATATGTAGGATACAATATAGCGCTTTGGCTTCCATAATTATACATCACTGCTTGTGTAAAAGAGACTTTTACGCCTAGAGGGTTTGTTCTTTTGAAATAACAATAAGCTGAATCAAATTGATATATTTCAACAATCAGAAAGGATGTGTATGGCTTATGTCTTAGTATAATCCTATCCTAGTCAACAGTTTGTGGTTTTTCTATTTTTGTTTTGACATTACCTAACACTAGTTAACTGGCAAAGTGCGTAGTGGAAACTGTAAAGAAACACACGTTAAAATTCATACGTGTATAGTAAAAGCGCCAAACATACAGTATTGTCGTTTAGAGGCAATATTAATACAATCAATATAATTAGATATTAACGAACTCAAAGCTGGTATAGTAAAACCCTTTGTTTTAAATCTAGTTAGTGAACGATCACTAACACCAACCAGAAGGAGTAGTTACTGTAACAAAGCATATGTTATTTGGTTGGAAGCTGTTAATTCCCTTGATTCGCTTTATTTATATGTTAAATTTGCTAACAAGAACATTAAAGGCTTTTGTCTTTATGATAATATTGTACATGTTGACGGTGAGACTCTACTCATATGTATTCGGTGGCCACTCTTCTGAACTTCAAGGTTTCTGAATTAAACCGAGATTGTTAAAGTCGCTCAAGAGAAACTATAGAAATTTTGAATTGTGTCAAAGTTTTAAGAATTACACATTGGGGGTGTTTCAATTTCATACATTATTACGATATGTCATGCAGTTTTAACTATATATGTATTATGAATTACTTTGTAAAATTAAGAAAGGAGGTATCTAAGCTGCAGCAAATGCTTTTCTTTAACATAATGAATCGGAAGAAATGGTAGATCTTTGAGAGGAATTTGAAAAAGTATAAAATAAAGAAGAATAGTCATCTGAGTTTGTCATATCATCCCATGTATCCCAAAGGGAGTTTCTTATGTCTACATCATCTTCAAGCACTTCTGCATCCTGAAACAAAATGATATCAATATCCGGTATTTGTAATCGTGCTTTTTCTACACGAGCATGCAGTTGTGCACATGCTTCGACAGCAGATATTTTAGGGTGAGTCAACAACCCTTCATCATCACTATTATGCTCTTTCGATTCAATGTGGAGTGTATTTCGGTGACCTGTGAGATGGGGTTCAACAGCATATTCCACAAATGTTGTTGTTACTGCACGACGCATGCCGAGGGGCGATCTGAATTTCTTTTTCTTCTTGACATCTTCTTCTGACGATTCGCTACTACGACTTGTGAGTGAACTGCTTCTTGTTTCACAAACTGATTGTGGTCGCTTTGATTGGAACAATGAGGTAAGTGCACTACTTCTACGTCGTTTGGGGTTTTTCGATGATGCAAGTTTTATAGGGTCTGGTGTTGTCACATCACGAATAAAGATTTTCATAATTTGGTCAGGGTATTCAGCTGCTATACGAGTGTAAATTTCAAGATCAATTTCCCCAGAATCCCCAATGAGAACGAATTTTCTTTGAGGAAAATCCAGTAAAATTTGAAGAATAGCTTCACGTTTTGCTTGCCCGGGAGTCTCTACGAGGCGACTAATAAGTCTTGGATCGTCTCTTAAATGCATTGACCCAGGAGGGAATTGGGATTCACGAAGAAATTTACCGAGCATTGGCATAAGCTGAAAAGGACTGTTGGATACATAATGGAAAGCAGCACCTTGTGAATACTTTATGAATACAGTTTAGTATATATGTATTTTGTTTGTTTTTTTTTTTTTTTTTAGTTACCCAAGTCATATAAGCATCGGCCATACCTGATACACCTTGTGGAGGTTCAAAAAATGTCTTTGAAAGAACTGTGCGAGCGCCAGATAAGATTTGGGTGTCTTTTATGGTATCGTCAATATCTGAAATAATAGAAATACCTATTGGTTCAACCAAGTTGACAATACCATAATTGGGAGCAAATTTTTGACTACTCTCAAGACAGGTCGATTGGATTTGTAATAACCTTGCTTCACAGTGATTTTGATCCTGTGCCCAATTTAAGATTGTGTCATGGGATAAATGAAATTGACCTGACATAAAACCGGATGATTTTGTAAATAGGCGAACTCCGGGTTCCTGTTCTTGACTTGTTTTTGTCAAAGTCTGTTGTTGACCACCATCTAATAATAAAGAAATTGGATTTGTTGGTCTTGATAACAATGGATCTTCAGTAAAATATGATTTTATGCTCCATTCTTCTTCCTCATCGTCATTATCCTCGTTAATATCATTAGTTGACAACGTATAAAAGGAACTAGGGTCTATCATTACTTCTTGAAGGTGGCCTGAATCTTGTACTTTTAGTGAATCTTCCAGTGTTGTCGTACCAATTGATTGAATTAAGAATTCCTTGTTTCGTTTATTTGTTGCCATGAAATATTTGAAACGTTGTTTAAACATACGTGAGGAATCTTTATCAATAGACGATTTTCCTGCTACACTTTTAGTAATACCTGGAATTTGCAATTAGTATCCATGGTAATATGTTTCTATGGCGACTTTACTCATCATCATTTTTTTCTTGGCAAAAGAGCTATTGTGTGATAAAGCCCAGCCTTTGACATTTACAATCCAGTTTGTGGAATCTAATATGTATACATTAAAATTACTGTTTCAAAAAAATATAAAAAATTCGTTTACTTGTTGGATCTCTTTTTGCATAGGTTGGAAATAGAATACATTCTCTGTTTAAATTTTCAAATATCTTTCTTTCTTCGTCTTCTTCGTAATATTCAAATGCAGGCATAGCGTAAGATGTATCCACGCGTCATCAAGAAAACAAAATGGGAAGAGAAAAACAATAATAATAACAATAAGCACATTTTTTCTATTATAAACAATTTTGCGACCAATCAGGATCGATGCAACTGCAGTTTGGTTGTACAGCTTCATCTTTGAAATTAAGCCCTAATATTGCCTCTTTTGCAAACCTGAGTGAATGAGCATTTCCGTTTAAATGGTACTGTAGAAGTGAAGTATTTATTAACAAAAGTGATATTTTTTTGCAATTGTGAGCTAACACATGTTTAATAATATAATGCAAATGGGTACCAGAGCTACAAAAAAAAGGAGACATGTCAAGTTACCAGCTATTTTGCCCCTGCCTGTATGGCAGATCTCGTGCTTGGTAGAGGGTTTTGCGAGTGAGGTGTTACATATCCACCTCTATTTTGTACTTCCAATCGTACTCTTTCGAGTTATTATGAGCCACACCATAGATTTAAGGGAATACTAAGCACGCTGCAGCAGTGTGCTGCTTAAAGCAATACAGCAGTGTCTTGACAATTTCATGTCCCTTTAATTTCAACCTTCTATACATGGTTAAGTCATAAGCGTTTTCCCTCCTTCAAGATTCGGCAGCAAACTTTCAAAATCCTTCATATTTTTTAAAGCATTATGATGTCCTTTAAATAGTCAATTTGTGACGACGGGCATCAACATCATTTAGCGGGTTCCTTTTTTTTAGCAATTAGCATTTTCGCTCTATCAAGTGTAACTTTTTTAGAATAATAAAATTTTGTTGAGCATTTGAATGCATCTTTAATAGTATAAGAACATATACCGTTATACTCCTCGAATTCTTCTTCATGGACACTGTCATTATTTTCTGCAGTATGCCAGCTTTGCCAACATTCTGAGACAGCACACACTCAATTTTGTATTGGTAGTAGCATCTAGCATACTATCACTAAGGCAGACAAGGTCACTGCGCGACCTATTTGGCGCTTCTATGGATTGGTGCTAAAGACTGAAAGCAAAATGATCAATCCCGGTGCGATTTTTAAGCATTGGTTGCAGCAATTCCTGTGCCTTCTTTTTCGATATTCTCATTCTACGTGAACTGACTAAAGAAAGGGGCGATTTTTTGTTTATCATAAAATGTTCCACTCAATTTGTATCAAGGACCTTGTTAAACAGTTAATCAAATACAATAGTACTACTTTTAAAAGCAAGGTTATTTCTTTTGTTTGAACTAAAACGATGGGTATATGACTAATTGAAGAAAAGAAATGACTCAAGACATACATATTGGAGCGCATCTAGTGTATATAGCATTTCGTTTCTTACAAAGACAAGCTTCTGGCTGTGCACCGTTTTTTATCTGGTGTCTTCTTCCCTCGATATGAGCCTTCAGACAAGACCAGAGGTGCTTAATTGTGTTAGGATCGGAACTTTGGGAGGAAGGCGCCCAGAAGTTAAAACCCTTGATGTCACACCCCTCCGCTTATACCACATAGAGCATTATGGCACGAAGCCCCGTCCTCTTGGTACCTAATACTTCCTCGATATCACTGATACTCATTCCTCCAGCCATGAGAGAAAATGGCCAGCCCAGCACGAAACATATGCTTTTTAATTTATAGTGCCTTTCAGTGTGACAGTAGAGCCCATCTATCTGGACTAAAAACATCTATAATCAACATATTTGATTTTTCGATAGTTAAAAATGAGGCTTTAGTAAAGAATGTCTTTTAAAAAAGAATAAGACAAAAATTAACTTGTCGGCGATGGTATATTGTTTTCCTCATCTGATGATAAACCACTTTGTGACCCTAGAATTTTGTCGAAACTGTCTGCAATTTTCAAGAGAGGTTTTCTTAGAAGAATATTTTTGAGAGGTTTTTCCTATTTCATAAGGCGGTTAGTTATGATTCGCTAGAAACTTTAGAAAAGACTTACTTCATTTATGGATTGTATAAGTTTCCTAATTTCTGCCATTTGCCCTCTGCTGATTTTGTCCAGATATAGTTTGAACAAAAAGTAGCAGAAAGTTTTTCTTTTTAAACCCTCTTCAGCGTTATATATACTATGCAGAGTATCAATAGCTAGTGTCCCTTGAGTTTCATAACTAAGTTCTTCCTCATCAGCTATAAATGAAGGTGCTTTTGTAGTTTTCCTATTACCCATGTAAGTATCAATACAAAGGTTACGGGTTATAGAACCACTTACATGGCCAGCTTGCGGGGATCGTTCCAGTCTGCCAGCATATCAGAAATTTGCTTGGGAGGAACCATAGTCTCGTCCTTGTCTAGATCATTATATATTTCACAAAGTTCCTCTAGTGCAGGAAGCGATATACTAGCAAGGGCTTTTTGATGCTCTAGTGAGGAATAGCAATAAGCTGGGAAGAAATACGCAAGGCATTGGTGAATACCATTACTGAACTCATCCGTGGTTGCTCTAGGGAAGAAATACAGCAGCACTAAAAGACGCAATAGCTTTGACAGAAAATATGTTACTACATTTACAGCAAAAAAAAAAAAAAAAAAAAAAAAGGCTTACCTCTTTGTCGCCGTATCTATCGAAAAGCATTAATTTACATAATCCTTGGGCTGTAAGTAATTGAGTTTCTGCATCATCATTATCTAAACCGAATTCAAATATTTCGCGCACCAACTCGGGCTAAACATAATGCCTTAAAATTAATAATTTATACTTTTGCCAACTGGGATTTTGAACTCACGCTTGTAATATAGTCATTCAATGAATCTATACCATACATAAGTAGGATATCGCTCACAGCCTAGAAAACAAGATAAGTACAAAATCAAATTAATCTCAACCTAAATGCTTACTCGAATAGCAATTCTCACTAGGTCATCATGGCCATGTTGGATGCAAGTTATAAATAACGTAATATTATGTTGAGCTAAACGCACGTCTAGCATACAGCATAAGCCGAGGCAGTTTAATCCTTCCTCACGAAGTCGAACGTCCGGGTTTTGAACGGCTGGTACAATCAAATCATTCAGTAAACCATACAAATTTGAATTTTCCTTTAAAGGCTATACAAAAACAAGAAAATCTAGCATTAGCAACATGGTAAACACAGTAATTATATATATATATATATGTATTTGTTACCTCATAGCTGTTTTCCAACATCAATTTACATACTCTTAAGCATCGAAGTTGTGTAAGAGTTTCTTGTGAGTCCGTCGCTGATGTCTCGTCTACGGACGTTGTAGGCTGTGTTTCAGGGGCATCAACTGCCTCTGGTGATGAGCGATTACTGCTGCTAGTTTTGGCTTTTTTAGCGGGGAGATCATTATTCTCAAAAACAAGGGGGTCTACCACCTCTTCTTGAATATCAGAAATAATTTCAATGATAGATCTACGAAAAAAAAAAAAAAGAGTAAATTTTAAACCTTAACTTACATCACATTATGTTTTTTCTTTTACCTGGTAAAATCACGCTCATCTATTGAGATAACTCTAAAAATCTTCATAACTTTCTCCAAGTGTGGGCTAGCGAATGAATGAGATTTCAAGACACTTCTTAATAGCTCGAACATTTTTCTTCGCCCAACTTCATCTGCGTAGTCTAACGACAGTGATATATCTAATAGTTGAGTGACAATAAATTCATAATTGGTCGAAGTTTGTTTATCATTTGCTTCCAAGCTGACTTTGTACAAATTGAAGTAATTTTCTAGATTGAAGCAGTGTCTAGTAACTTCTGGCAATATAGAGTCTATCTTCTCGTCTGACTCGTCGTTGCTTAGTAAAAACTGAATGACAACCTTAGCTAACAGTGCACTTTCTGCTGTTAAATTGCTCCAAAATTCATCTATCATATAACATATTAGAATTACATTTTAAATAAGATGCACACTATTTACCATCAAAGGTTATTTCATTCACAATATCCTTTCTATCCTTGAAGAATCTTTTCAATAGCTTTTCAACCAGTGGTGTCATGGCTGGCTTTTTTGCCTCTAATCTTTCCAGAAACTCCAGCAAATTATTATCAGCATGCATAATCCACTTGTCAGCAAACATTTTGAATGCTACTTTTTGTACTAATTCATTTCTATCATTCAATCCCCATTTTAAGATCTCGTATTTCTGATCAAAATTTAATATCCTGAAGTCGTCGACGTTAGATAACGATTTCAAGTAAACTACTTTTCTGTTGACATTATCTGGATCTTTTATGCATTTGACAATAAAGGGCAAAATCTCTGTAGTCACTTCAATATTGAATAAAATAAGCCTTCGTACTTCACTAAATAATGTGTTAAAATCGTTCAGCACTAGTGAAAATTATGCTTACGTGCTGGGGTCATGTCGTACACTCCACATTAGTTTCTCTATGATAGTCTGCCCATCAACAGGGTCTATCTCAGGATCACCTTGTAGTCTACACAAAGCTGTACATGCCTGTGCTCTTACACTTGCTTCCTTATCAAAGTATGCTTCCAAAAGGCTCGTTCTTAAATCTTTGTACAAATCCTCGCTATTTTGTTTACAGATATCAATGAAATTGCTACGTATCGTTTAAGTGTCATAACTTACTCAAGGCCACCCATTGAGCTTAAACAGAGGGCAAGCAGTTGGCAGCATCGGAAACGAACTGATATTTTTGAGTCTGTAAATCCTTGAAGTAAATGTCTTAAAAAACTTTCAACAAATCTTGATGAGATCGTTTCATAATCTTCAACACTTTCTTCAATATCTGCAGTTTGGCTACTTGTTTCTTGCTCTTCAGAGGTCCCTCTACTGTCATTGCTTTGTTGTCCATCATGCTCACTTTGATCCAACTCTTCATTTGCAGCGTCCTCCTCTTTATCAGTTATTTCCGCTTTATCGCTATGGGTATCGACATCTTCCATTTCTTGATCTTCCATTTCTTCACCTCCATTCAAAGCTTGCTCCGGTTCACGAGAATTATTGAGCTCTGCTTCTTTTTTTTCTCTTGCTTTTTGTATCGCTTCCTCATCTATAAAAGGATTTGAATGTTTCATTTCAATCCAAAGCGTTTACTTTGATGTTACCCTTTAGCTGAATGTACTGTACAAAGGCTGAAATAAATCGTTGAGCGCGATCAGCAGCTGGTTCTTTTCTTTTTGCTCGAATGACAACGTCTATCATTTTGAACACTAATTTTAGAAATCTTGTTTCTCCCTCAAAATCAATGTCCTCTGGTTGCCCAATCATGCGTGGTGAATTTAGGCAGCAAGCAAGTTGAATGTCTCTTAATGAAATTGCATCAACCCGATGTACTGCCTCAGGTTTTTGAGCGTTTGTAAACACATCTGCTACTAGAGTTTTCAGGTTGCGTAAAGCCTTTTCTTTTTCTAGTTTAGGCTTTTCTAGTATGTTGGGATCAACAGTTACTCTCTTTCTAGGCATAGGTTGGTTTGGCGTTATTTGAGTGAAACGTTCAAATTTTTTGGATTAACGCGCTGTTTAATTTTAAGCGTGTGACTGCAAGTAGAGCTCTCCAGGTACATAGACACTAACGCGAATTGACTTCAAATGTCAACGTGTGGTAATTGTGCGTTTTTCACTCCATTTTACAACAGTCGTTATTACTTGCCAGTGATAGCATGCAAATATTTTGTTTATATTTGACAATATAGTTTTTTTTTTTAACTTTGTTTACCTTGGACTTAGCATCTGCCTATTTTGATTTAGCGATATTACAATCTCTTGGGATATAAAACTACAGGTTGATGTCTATGCGAAGGTTATTGATAGTGTTCCCTCATTATTAGTGACGTTATAGAGTTAAGAAAAGACATGTAACTGCTATGGTGGATATTCCCAACATTAGGATTCCCGCAACCGATAACCTGGCTTATAAATTCCTTGAAATTTTATTAGGATGGAGGATATACATGTGGGAAAGGAAACTACCGCAACATAGCATAGTATTACTTCAGCGTTTTTTTTTTTTTTTTTTTTTTTCAATTATTACACAGACTACCTGTTCGATTTTTTTTTTTAAGTTGACAAGATTTTTGGCATACAAAACGTTTCCCGATTTCTCATCAGAAGTGCTGTCATGAGGAATAGTATTTTCAATCTTCTTGACGTCCAGTTTTGATCAGAGAAATTTAGTTTGTTGACTGTGCAACACCTTCAAAAAAAAAAGAAAAATATAGTATTCTGAGGTTTAAATCAATCTATAATAGAAAAAAAAAAAAATACAAGTGTATAATTTCTTTTTCTTTCGCATAGACATTTAAGAAAAATGGTAATAAACAATTGGAAAGATATTTACTTATAAAACTCATTTTATTTTATTGCATTCTCTTATGCTAGGTTGTTAAAGTTGGTGATGTTGTAAGTATAAAGTATCATTTGATAGGATAATGATAACTAAAAGACACGTTGTATAACTAGATCCCTGATGGTGTTCTCCAATATGTTCCTTTTGATCCTAAGGAAGATATTACTGCTTGCCCTCGGTAAGCTCTTATTTTTCAAACATTTTACAAATCTAACCGAGTATATAATTAGCCCTGTCCCCTTCAAAATCCATGAAAAACTAAAGGGCAAAAAAGCAGTTATTTTTGCTATCCCTGGTAAGAGAAACGATTATATAAAAGAAGGACAATAGATAACTGAGTCAAATTATTCAAAATAGGGCCTTTTACTCCTGCCTGTTCAGAAACCCATGTTCCTGGATTTTTGAATGCCCACGAATCTCTTAAAGCCAAAGGGGTGAGCGAAGTTATTTGTATCTCTGTCATGGATGGTTTTGTCATGAATGCTTTCGCAAAGGCATATAAAGCTGGCGATAAAGTTATTATGGCTGGTGATGGTAGCGCTTTCTTTTGTGAGTCCCTTGGTCTTACTCAAGATTTAACAAAGAATGGCATGGGCGTTCGTTCTAAACGTTTTGCTATTGTCATTGATGACTTGGTTGTCAAATATGTTGGCGTTGAGTCTGCTCCTGGTGTTACTTCATCTGGTGCTGAAGCTGTTTTGGCCAAATTATAAGAATAAAATTATTGCTTTGTAATGATATATATCTCAAAGAGACGTGAATTTTAATAGTTACACCGAGATAAAAACAGCATTTATAATGGCGTCTTTTGAATAACTACAGCAGATATTTATATTGCGCACTGACAAGGTGCACTTATATGACACAAATATACATTAATTCTACTAAATGAAAGAAGTCTATGAGCTGTAACTTATTATCAATAAAAAAGGCCATAATACACCAGTGCTAAAAAGCTATATTGTGAGGAATAAGAGTTTGCATACATATGGAGACCATTTACAACACTGCCAATCGTTTCTCTGCGAGTTTCTTTTGGTGAGCAAGAGCTTCACTATCGAAGAATACACGGCGAGGATCAATTAAAGAAACACGGGGCAAATTTTTGTTTGGTATATTGATCTACATGTGGAAAAAGACTGGGTGAATTTTTGCAGTATACTCCTGTATTTTATGATATGATAGACCCTAATTTACTTGTTTCTCCTCTTTTTTTTTCTTCTCTTTCTCCTTGCTAATTTTTTTTTTATGCTAGAAATTGATATTGCGAGAGCATCTTCCAACCAAGCTAAACCAACATTTTACATGTCTGACGATACGGATATATCAGAAGTAGATACAGCATTAAACACACCAATAGGAAGCTCAATGGACGCATCTGTTAAGCGCTTCTCTACTACATCGTCGACTTCCTCGTTTAACACTTTGAAATCTTATAGAAAACCGTCTATAGCACCGAAATCTTCTGATGACATTATACCTTTATTAGAAAAACGATTGCATTTGATGGAGCAGGAACTCAATGAGCATATAAAAAGAGAACTCGATTTAGAGGCTCAGTTACTACAACAAAAGAAGAACTCTTACTACAAAACAGCTTTAGATAGGATGAATAAACGTATAGATCAATTTTTCCAATCAAAATATCACATCGACTCGGCGAGCAACCAACTCGTTAACCTTAATTCGTTCGGCTACTATGATTGGTTAATTGGTAATGAGTTACCAGCACTATACGGCACAAGCCAAGAGGGGTATAATGTTACTATGCAACCTCCTTGTAACACAGTAACGGGTGGCGAAAACAATAGCAACGCATGTGGCAATGTTTTGTCATTCAACAAAATATTTATTTATCGTTTGAAATCTATAGTAAAACAGCACCACCTTCAGGATGAGTTCTGTGATCAATTTTACGACACTTTAAATGCATGGGAACAATACGAAGACCAATGTCAGCTTAAGGTATATGAACAGCAAGAAAAAAACAACAATAGAGTTTCAAGGCTGATGGACGCATTAAACAAAAGCCTTTTAAAAAACAAAATACTTAGAAAAGACTCCAATATTATCGTTAAAAAACATCAGTCCGACTTGAAAAAAATAATGAAAGAAAAAAACTTTTACAAAGATCAGATCAATAAGCACATGCAGCAAAAACAAGAAAAGCGTCAAGGCTTTGGAACAAAGCAGCAAACAACCATCAATCATCAAATGTGTGAAGAGAAAATTTCGAATTTAAGTACAGCATTGAATCATCAAATCAAAGAGTTAGATAAAGCGCTATTAAACTGTCAAGAAGAAAGAGACGAATATGAGTCTACAGTAGAGATGGTTCGGAGAGAGATGGAATCCATGCTTGAAGAATTAGAGGATACACGCCAACAGAGATTAAGATTCAAAACTCAAGCTAGTAGACTTAGAGCCGGATTGGAAGCTTTACAGAAAAAAAAGAAATCGTCCCTTCCCGAATCCAAGAATACGAACGATAATTCCTCGTCGTCCGAAGATGAAGAAGAAGATGAAGCAACCGAAGCAATTAGATTAGTATGTAAAGAAACAGAGAGACAAGCAATGGATTTAGAGAGGGAATGCAAACGCCAGGCTTTAACACTGAATAGTGTCAGGAAAGAGCTGAAACTCGCTGAAGAGAAATACCACACTTTAAAAAACCAAAAGAATAAAAAACTGCATCAGCTGGAGCAAGATAAGCGCGAACTGGCTCGGAAAGTTGATCTTTTGACAGTCGAAAAACAAAATTTATCAACATCTCTGGATGAGTATCAGCAAAAGCTCAATGAAAAATCGAATACTCTTTTGACAACAGCTAGCACAGAAGACGACGACGAAGAGAAACTATATATGTATCAAGCCAAGATCTACACTTTGCAGATTGCTTTAAAAGTGGCTATATCAGACGCCTCTATTCAGCGAGCAAGAATATTCCAATTGGAACGACAAGCCTCCTTATTGGATTTCTCGAAATCTATTGTACAGTTGCAAGTCGCGTTTCAAAGCCAGGTTGTATCCACTTTTCAATTGTCAGAAGACCATGTCAACAAAACAGTAGCAGATAGCATTGAACACGAACAGGCACTGTGGAAATCAAAGTGCGAAAAGTTATTACAAAAAAAATATGATTTAGGCATATTGCAAGCGAATCGCGAACTTCGGCTTTTGTCAGGGCATATAGTGGAATTAGAAGACGAAATTGAGACATCAAAATTGGGCCATAAAGAAGAATTGAAACGAGTGAAATATCAAGTTGAAGAAGAAATAAACAAAAAATTGCAAAAGACAATATCCCAATATAAATCAAAGGAACAGAAGCTGCTTAATGAACTAGATGTCTTATATCAAACAAACCAGACATTACAAGACGAATTGCTAGTACTTTGTGGCCGAAACTTAAGGATGGCTAACCAACTAGGGAATATCAAGTAGTTAAAAAAAAAAAAAAAAAACTTATAGTAACATATACCTTTGACCTTCCTTGAATAAATACATTGCATATATTAATATATAGTTTGTAAATATTAGTATGAACTGCATTTGAGCATGAATTCTTGTTGCTTAATATAATACTGTAAACATTCAAAAACACTGTCTTTACAGTACCTTTATTTTTCTATTATAAAATAAAATGACAATTGGCTATAGTACTTGATGCCTTTGAGAATTTAAGTTACACCAAGTAACTTGACACAGTTGCCAATAATATTTAAAGCATAAAAATTTAAACTTTATCATTCCTCTTCCTTTTCCCCATTTCCAAAAAAAAAAAAAAAATTTCCTTAACTTACTATGAGTGAATATTCAGAAGACGAAGCACTTCTCTCACCTGCTCTTTCTGCTGTATCTTTTATCTCGTCTTCATGGCGACAAAAATCTCCTAGCGAGCTTGTCCCTATACTAAAGACTGCGTACCGTACATTAAAAGTCAAAGAAAATGGTAAGAAAAGCAATTTTACGACTCTATTGCATAAGAAACATGAGTTTAATGACAAAATAGCCTTGGAGATGGCTGCTCATGTAGGTCAAACTCTGTTAGAAGACAACATAGCGTTAAAATCAAGCTACGATCAATTATTACACAGCGCGCCTTACCCTACGCCAACTCAATCAACATCATTACTAGAAGAGCAAGAGGACGAAGAATGGCTCGAATATATCGAGCCTGCACGCACACGAGAAGCACTCATAGAAATGTTAGAGCTACAAAACATGGACCTTCAGAATCAACTCGAGCGAGTTATGTCCAATCAAGAAGATTTAGACCGTGCACATTTGATAAAGTCAAAACAATTACAAGATCAAGTCGAGCATCTACAGAAATGCCTTGAGAACGCGACACATACAATTCAGGAAATGGAGGAAAATAGAAAATCAATGAAAACATTGACCAAAGATAGCTTATCAAACGCTAAACTGCCTGCAAACACATGCTGCGTTGAGACCGTAGAAAAGATGAAACAGCTAAAGTCAGACTACAGTCACCTGAGTCACTCCAAGACTCAGATAGAAAAGGCATTGAAAGATACTTTAAACCAAAGTGATACCTTACGACAGCAATTCGAACTGACCGCTCAGGATCATGAATATTTACAGCGGGCTTTTGATGAACAAAGTTTCCAAGTGAAGGAGCTACAGACTTCGTTAGAAGAATATCAAAGTATACTAAGTCGCCTTAGAGATCAAGGTGTAGGCTCATCGGTTTATTCCTTAAGTGAAACAAGTAGCGTTATGTCCTCATCAATATATACGGATGACTATGAAATGAGTAGCCGAAGAGACACCAGCTTACTGACAGAGTTAAATATGGCTGCAAGTAAATCCCAACCTTTGTCATACGGCAACACAGAATATAGCGAGCTTCAGCCAAATGTGGATTCAACTATAAACTCAATCATTCATAAATTAGATGGTGTGGAGAGTGGTGAAGCTTTAGATGATGCGATTACTATGCTTAAAGGACTTGTGGTAGAATACGACCATACTCAATTTTTGCAGCAGAAACGTCATTTATGCTATAAAGAAGAATACCAGGAAGCTTTTGACAAAATCCAAGAGCTTTTTGAGCCAGTGAAATACCCATCTCTTAATCAGTATAAAACAATAGCACAAAACCAACGTGTACAACGTAAGCGCTTGAATATACAAGATTACTCTACATCCTTCATAAAATTGCTTTTACAGTACTCCCAACTTCTTGTTATTACTGTTCTTGCATTCTTTTTTAGCTTAAAAAGGGGACCTGCATCGTTTAATGTTTGTTCGGATATTAAATAAATGCTACTACATACCATACTTTGATAAACAAAAAAAAAAAAAAAAAAAAAAAAAAAAGCAGTTTAGCCCCTAGATATCCTTTTCTTCTTCAATTCTCCCTAGAATGCATTGTTTTCTTTGTCTATCGACATTATTTGTATACCTAATACATTGTGTTATAGCACAGAATGGTACTACAGTTCATTTTGTTTGCATTAAATGCTGACCATGTATTAGCTGAGGATTATAGAATAACTTCTTTACCTGGTATTGATATTAGAGATCTGAACTTCACTCAGTATTCAGGGTAAGATTTAATTGTTTGCAGATATGGGGATTCTTATATAGATACATTTGTATTTAGACACATTGAGTTGAATCATACAACCAATTCCAATATGTTCTTTTGGATGCTTGAAAGAGAAGCCAGAACAGAAGGACCCAAAAAACTTGTACGTACAAACCGCCATTTTTACCAGTGTTTTTTCTTTTTTTTTTTTTTTACAAAGAACATGTTAGATTGTCTGGCTCAATGGCGGCCCTGGCTGTTCAAGGTAGTGTATTAAAAAAAATAACATTTCTAGATAAAAACTAACTGATATTGATAGTATGGACGGACTCTTTTTAGAAACTGGTCCATACCGAGTGAATAAGAATTTATCAGTATCAATAAATGAAAATGGCTGGCAGAAACATGCAACCATCGTATATGGTAAACTGAGACTAATATACGCACTTTCGAATGACATCTCTTCACGTAACTAACATTTATAATAGTTGACCAGCCTGTAGGTACTGGATTTAGTTTTACCGATAACGATAGTCTTATGCATAACATGACTCAAGTATAAACGAATATTAAAGCTGACCAACATTATAATATTGAAAATCTTCTCATTAGGTCACAGACGGGTTTATTTTGTTTTTAGACAAATTTTTTAACATCTTTCCTGACCTTAAACAACACGAATTCTACATCGCTGGCGAAAGTTTCGCGGGCGTCTATATACCTTATTTTGCTGCAAAAATTCTAGAAATAAACAGAGAAAAAGACAAAAAATATCAATTGAAGGGATTATTGATTGGAAATGGATGGATCTCGCCTGAACATCAATATGATTCTATGTATGACTTTGCTGAAAAGATGAATTTGGTTAATGCCAGCAATCTGGTAATAATTTAGCTATTTATGAAAAGATCAGCTTATAAATATATTCTAGTATAGTTGGAAATGTCAAAGAAAGCACAGACATGTAAAAAGGAATGGAAGAAAAAGGAAACTATTCACGTCTCATCCTGTGAACAATTAACTGAATTTGTGATTAACAACAGTATAAATTAGTAAAAAGAAGAAAAAACCTATTATCTTGTATTTAACTAATAACTCTCTTTTTAAAAGCAATCAACAAGGAGAAAAATTATGTATAAACATGTATGACATTCGCTTAACACATGAGCCGTACCCAGACTGTGGCTTAACATGGCCACATATGTTGGAAGACGTTACAAAATACTTGCAGGTAAGGAACAATGGGCTATTTTATCGATTCTAGCATAATAATACGGTGTACGTCAAAAGTTGAACGAAGTTAAATCAGCAATTCACGCTGAGAAACAACAACTTGGATGGAAAGAATGTACATCATTGGTCAGCAAAGCGTTACGAAACGATCAAAGCCAACCACCGTATTATGTAAAGTAAAACCTTGTTAAAAGAGTGAATTGACGTCTCATTCAGTGTTATATTCAGCTTTTACCGAATATCTTGAAAGAAGTGCCTGTATTGCTATACAGCGGAGAGAAAGATTTAATATGTAATTCGCTCGGGACACAGTATTTAATTGGCAATATGACATGGGGTGGGTTAAAAGGGTATAGCAAAAACATCAAGCCGCAGCAATGGATAATAAATGAGCGAGAAGCAGGCTATTATCTTGAGGAGCGTAATCTGACTTTTGTTTTGATCAAAGATGGTAGTCATATGGTGCCCTATGACCGGCCAGTTGAATGCCTTGATATGATGACTCGATTTATTAAAGTTAGTGATATTGGGATCAATGGCAAAAGAAGTCGCCTAGAGAAAAAGGAAAGGCCACAACAGCCGCTTCAAAGGGAAGCCGAAATTACTGCAACATCTAGTGATAAACATTGGGGCGTGGTTACTGCAGTCCTCGTAGTTGCGTTTGTTATTACGACTGGTGGATGTTGCTATCACATATCATCACTTAATATAAAGAATAGACTGTTTTCTTTGTTTCAAGGAAGATATCAGGACGACAGCAAGTCTATTGCAATGTAAGTCTGGCCTTTTTTTTTTTTTTTTTTGAAACTTATCAATTTCTTAAAAAAATGCTATTGATATAGGGACACTCTTATGCTAGAGCAACCTAATTTTTTCGAAACATTAGCTTCTTCCGACTCTGAATCTGAGCTCGATTACCAAGAATCAAGCCAACTTTATAATGATCACGAAAGAACTCGTTAGTACACCATAGGTGTTAGGTTTAATAGAAAAAGTTTATTATGTATGTGTATTTAAAAGCGTTTTCCAGAAGTCGCTTTCTTCATTTTGGAAATAAACAGGTTTAGCTTACTTGATACGGAATTTACAGGTTCAGGCTCACTGTAGCTTTCAGAGAATCTTCGGGGTCTTTCAACAATTGGGTCAGCTACTGTCTCCTTTATTAGAGGACTCCCTATAATGGGTTCGTTTTGTAAGGGAGATGGAGAATGAAAGGAAGCTGGTCTTCTTAAAGGTGAAGGTGAAGTTGCAGTAGAGGATATAAGGGAAGATAGGTACTCTTCCTCATTAAAATAAGGATCACTAAAAACAGAGTCGTTGGATATTGACATAGTAGCCTTTTCTCTATTGTTGTTGTACATTTGAGGAAAAGACTCTATTCCCAACTCTTGCCATTGTTGAACATCAGGTACCTTTTTGGACGGTGTAGTATAAAGCTTAGGTGTGGGCGAGGCTGAAGGAAAAACGACAGGGGAAGGGGTATTTAATGGTCGATTATTGATTGTCTGTCTATTTACATATTGTGGTTCCATCTTGTATTATATTAGAGAGAGAGAAAAGGTATCTTAGTTGAGCAAAATGTGCTCTTAAAAGGGAGCCCATATGACCAAAATTATGTACAAAAATGATGTCGCAAGAAAATGTCGTACTACTTTCACAAAAAAAAAAAAAAAAAATAGCGTCCTATGCTTTTAGAAGAGTGACACACTGATTTGAGATCTAATGGAAACAAAGGATTTGGCTTATATTCATATTGCATCTCGTGGACCGCTGCAATTTGTCTTTTATTACTGAGAGTATCACCAAGTGCTTCTGTTAAATTCAAGTGTTACTGAAGTACATATATGATACAATAGGCTCATAGAAACGCAGCATTAGCCATCTTTACCTATTTAAGATGTAATAAACAATTGCCTTTAAGAACTGGCGATGCATTAGCTCTTAGATTTGCGGTGATCTATGTGCCCAAAATATGCAGAAATGTTAAGTATTGTAGATGGTCTCATGGTTGAATTCTTATCTCTGGTATTCCTTTTGCTGTATTAATGCTTCGTTGTTTATTTTTAGGAATCAAGTGTAGTGACTGTATTTCCAGAAACGGTACTGCTTCAAACACTAAAAACAAGCTTGATGATGACTATGTTTACTTGACATTCAAAAAAGTATTAAACTTGAAAATGTGGTTTATTTGGTAATATGGTTTACTTGTGTAATGTTGTTCAACATTTTTGCGAGTAAAAACTCGCATTTACTTGTAATGTTAAGTCCGAGGGGGGGGGGGTTTCAACATGATTACAAATTAATGGTGGGACATAAGGTAAAGATGTATATCATTATTATGCAATGCTTGGAGTACATTAATAAGAGCATTCATTTTTAAGGTAATCCAACTAAAAAAGACATACTGAAAACTTGCCGCTATTGTTTTTATGTCGCTTAATATTCCACAAAGGGTTAAAAAAGGAAGATGACACAGATGCTAACTGTCAAAAATAAAAACAAACAGATAGCGCCATAGAATAGCTGCATGTGTAGTCAAGTCATTTATATCTCTACTGCAGACACTTTTTGCAAAGAGACTGAACAGCCTGATTGTTGTCGCTGTAAAGTGTGACGTATTAATACATAGATACTATTATGGCATATTCAATTGTATAGTTTTCAATACGTGTAGATAGTAATAGGAATGATTACATATCTGTGAAGAGAAGCCGCTTTTATTTATCGAATAGTTACAACTACCTACACAAACATACCATATATTTAGAAATAAAATCATTTTTTAGTTATATAGCACACGAGTGCTTTCTTCTACACGACGAACCAATAATGTATGTAGTTGAAATTGATTTAACTCAAGATATGCTTATAGAACTGCCGCCAAACATTGAGGAATTATCTGCATATAGTCATCCAATACACGGAACGTAATACCCTCTGTATCGTATGTTGTTCAGAGATCCTCACTCAAATCAATGATATACATATAGTCTACTATTTCTAGTAACAATGTAATTATCACTTACATATTGTTTCAATTTACTCAAAAAAAAAGGGTGCAGTTTAGAGAATTTATGCCGATATACAGTACTTTTTTGTTGCATTAAAGTTTAATTAAAAGCATTAAATGAAACTTTTTGCGCGTGTTTTACCTTTTGTTTGATCGCGCTTGCTTACAGAATTCCTCCATGGGCGCGTAGTGACATTTCCATATAGTACCCATTCGTATTAAAGCGTGATACGACGTATAGGGATAATAACAGTATATACATTTGCAAGAGTTTAAAGCTGTCCATGTCATGGTTAAGAGTGAGGGTATATGTAAAGAATATATTTCTTTAAATTAAAAGGATTTCTATTTATATACAAGTCTATCTGTATATATTTAGAAATTGTTGCCATATCAACCGAGAAATCTTTTTGCTTTCAATTGAGAAATTATGTACCTTTTTCATCAATCTTTTGTTTGAGTCGATATGTTTCGATTTCATTAATCAATTTAAAGACCAACACTAGAAGCAAAACTTCTATAACCTAATATCGTCGTCTATTCAATTTTAATGAGCGATGGCTGCTTCAATATTCCTTTACTGCTCACTGTATCCATTTGATTATCAATTGAGAGCAGGAATTGTTCACTAAGATCAATTAACTCACAGCGGTAGAACAAAAACGCTATAACTCATGAGAGCATGAAGAAAAAGACGAAGGTCTTAAGAATTCACTCATTACGATAGAAAAGTAGGATTTATACAATGGTTTCCCCGCTGTCTCCAATACAAAATTTATCAGCCCATTTTTTATTCGTTTTAGTCGTGAACTTTTGCGAGGAGTCTTTTTGTCAATAAGCTAATTTCTATTTTTTTTTTTTTTTTTTCAATTTAGCCTTTTACTAGTATACAATCCCTGTTGGTACATGAAAGAAATGGCTACCTGTTCGGATCTAAGCGTTACCCAATTTCTATCATGAATGTAACTGGACCGCGGCTATTATAGCTGAGATGTCATTATTAAAGGGTCTATCTGAGTTGAATACAGCCAAATTGCACTATATATATACAGCAAGACAGTTAAAATATATATCCTTCTTCCTTTTGATATTTCACGTCAATTTTTATCTTCAGCTAGTCCTTTCATTATCTATACCCTTCTAAATATCATTATGAATTCAAGTAACGCACCTCTTAGCGAAATGAATAAAACCGCGAACAACCAACTTGTTGTAAGGAAGAGAACAAGGGCTACAGCAGAACAGTTAGCAATTCTGGAAGACACATTCGCCGTCAATGTCAGCCCAAATGGAAAACTTAGAAAGCAACTCTCTGAACGGTTAAAAATGAATGAAAGATCAATTCAAATTTGGTTTCAAAATAGACGTGCCAAAGTTAAGCACATGCAAAAAAAAGCTCATATGCAAATACATCAAGCAGCTATGAGAGCTCAATTCTATCCTTACAGTAATGCATATCATTGCCCATCTCAATACAGCTTTAAAGAACCTTCTGTAGACTACGACTATTCTAAAGCGCAGAGAATGAGTTTTCCAACACCTGAACCTGCCCTAAATTATGGCCATCCAGACAACTGGTTTCCTCGCCATACATCTCCAGTAGTCAACTATCAGCACCAGCCATTTGAACATGAGTTTTTGCGCTTAAATAGTGGTCCCATCTCTCCTTCTGCTACTCCTGATGATGAAAGTTCATTATCTCCAACAATTAAGCACAGTAAACTACAAAAATGCTTCTCTTTACCTCCAACCCTACAACCAGGCTTTGATATGAAACCAGATATACTCCCTCCCACTTTATTTCAAGAACCCACTAATATGTGGACACCTTCACCAGGTAAATATATAGGATCATTATTATTTAACAATAGCATAATAACGCGCTTTATTTAGAAGCTTATCCCTATTACACGCCCCCTTCTCTCGCATACTATGCCTCTACGATTCCCTCTAATAGTACGATGAATCCCAATGACCTTCAAAAAGACGGATTGGACGTCACTACACTCATTATTGGTGCTTGGCAGCGTGTGAAATATCCCGGCTCAGACGTGACATGCTGTTTCGAAAAAGACAAGTTTACTTGGTACATAGAAGAAGGAGGGCATCGTTTTAAAATCGAGATCCCTTTAAGTTATATTACTAAGATTGAATACGCTATGGACGTATACGTTCAATTATCACAACCTCCCTTTTTTTTCATGAAGTCAGATACCCAATCTTGGATCCAGTGTAGCGATTTCACTGAAAACAAGCAAGCGTCGCATTCCCTCTGCCATATCTTAAAAGGACCTCAACTCCAACAGGAATTGCTCCATTTAATCAGCGAATATCCTCATTTATCAAATATCACCACAAATGTCACTTGAGACAATAAGCCAATCATATGTTGAGAAATAATAAACCTCAAATTTTTTCTACCTAATCTTTTTTGATGTTTTTCTTTTCTTGTTGAAGCATAAATGTACTTGCCTATAACCATATTTCTATTGGTTTTAATAACAGAATCTATCCTTTTCCTTGGGTATTCTTATATCACTTCTCTCGTAAGCCACTCATACACGGATCGGTGCTTTTACTCATAGATTATTTAGACCTACGATGTGTATTTAAGATTGACTAAAGATGAAAAAGCAATCAAACAAAAAAAGATGAAGAGACAGCTTTTCCAAGTCAAAGCAGAACTCGATTCCACTAGTTCACAAGTAATTAGTTAATTAGAGAAACCCTGGCTTTTTTTTAACATCTTTTCTTCTTTTTTAAGGATGAATTCGCTAAATGGGCCAAATTACGTAGAAAGTTAGATAAACTAGCTGCTGATTTGGAAAAATTAAGTAAGGTGAAATAGCATTTATCGAGATGCCTTAGTACTTAGCAGTTATGGTATAGATTCGGATATGGCTTATTCCAAAACAGCATTCGAACTTAAAATGAAGTCTGTACTTTGGTTCTTAGTGCACGGATCTCAAATCATTATGGTAATGTGGTATAGAAAGAGTGCGGTTTTTTATCTTCCTCCGGGATGGTTCGGCCCTGCTCAACGCTTTCTTTCGTGGCCGTTTGCACCAGCTGGTAAATAGGATGGGTTTTATACGAGAAAAGGTACATTGTATTAATTTTTGATGTAGGCTCAGTCAGTGTAGCTATTTGGTTCGCTGCTTGCAGAAGAATGGTCAAATCTTTGGCACTAATAGCTAATGATTTCGTTTTTGTACCAGCTGCTGAAAAGAAGGTTAAAACTAATTAATTCTAAATAAAAAGTATAGTTGTAGATATTATGAAAAGAAGGTCTAGTTATTGGAGACGCGTACGTTATGTTTCAGTTCGAATTAAGCTTGCGACCATCACGGGGTTACGTGTGATAAATAGTCGTCCATAAAATAGGAGACTTTGTCAGGGTGTGATCTATCCTGGTACAAAAATTCAAAAATAGAAGACTAGAAAAAAGTGTAAGATTTTCCTTTTTAAACGAAAATTGAACGATTCTCCATTATAATCACTACTTGGGTCTATCGGCTATTATGAAATCATCGTAATGTTTCCTTGTAATTTAGTATGACTCAGCGAACCCGAAAAAAAAAAAAAATAACATTAGCACTTTACAGTAAAGTGAAGCAATTGACAAGTGTCACCATAACCTCTTGTGGTGACAACAATAACAAACATATTGTAGCAACAAACATTACCTTAGCAACTTGAATATATCCTTTTTTGCTATGGTGACCACAAAGCAAAGCTAACTTGTTTAGTGGGTTCATTTTAATGTACTTCGGCATTTTTAGGGCGGGAAATCTAGAAAAATTTGTTTTGTTTTGTTTTTTTTTTCCCTCTTCTCTCTCTTTTCTTTTCTTTTTTTTTTTTTTTTTTTTTTACAACAGATAAATTATGAAATAAGATGGCCTTTCGATTCACTTGGCCTGAATTTGATAATGCGTTTTACACAGAAGCAAAATCACAGCTCGAAGCTGCGATGAATAAAGGAAATAAGCCTTCAGTTATAGTGGATCACATCACCGTAAAGGAACTTTACATGGGGACAAAGGTACAGCAATATCTACATTAATAAAACCACTATATATTTAACATGTTTCTTTTATAACCAGCCCCCAGAACTAGAGATCTTGGAAATCGGTGAGCTTGCAAATGACAAATTCCGGGGTATTTTTAAATTGACTTATGCTGGCGATGCTTACATTGAGATTCAAACAAAAGTCCAAGTAAACTATACATGCTTATAGACATTACAGGCTTGATATTTATATTCATTACAAATAGGCAAACCCAATGCATGCAAAAGTATCTGATTTACCTCGTTACAGCCGCCCTAGTGTCTTGGCTGCCGATCAGCCTCTGGTGGTACCAATGGTACTTCGTATAAGTGACTTGAAATTGCGGGGCATTGTTGTTTTGGTTGTCTCGAAACAAAAAGGGGTTACGCTTGTATTCAAAAATGACCCGCTAGAAAGCATTCGTATCAGTTCAACTTTTGATAGTGTCTCTATCCTTCGAGATTTTCTCCAGCGTCAAATTGAAGAGCAGTTACGAAATATGCTGCAGGAAGATTTACCAGATATGATACACAACCTTAGTACAAAATACATTCAATCTGAAGAAAAAAAAAAGGAACAACAGGAACGACAACAAAAATTAGAACGTCAACAAAGCTTAACGAGTACACCTATCATGCTGCAACGCTTTAGATCTAATACCTCCATTACGACTTTGCCCGAATTAGACTCTTATTCCGTCAGTCCTTACAGTATATCCAGCGATAGTGTGGATAGTATTTATATGTCCACTTTACAATTAGATGATGAATCTGATTATTTATCCACTACGACGACGCACTATATTAAGAACAGCGCACCTATGACAGCTGCAAATTTATTCTCTCACAACAAACAATATCAACTCGGAATCCATCCTTTATTTTTCAAACCTGCAGCGGATGTACAGTCAGAAACCGAATATTCATTGATATCAGATATTTACGCGAACGATGCAGATGCTCCATGGTACGCCACTGAAGGACCAGACTTAAATTCAACATGTACCTACAATAATGATTGTATCGTTGATCCTGTTACCATCTACCCGTTAGAAAACAGAATGGCTGCACAATTATCTCTATTAACTAACGCCAACCACACATTGTCGACTCTACCTGAAACTACTATTTCACATTTTACATTCCGTAGTTTACCTCACATCGCGAAACCACCAACTATTAAATGCAAAAAAACACCTAAAAGACGATTAACAAGACTAAACATGTCTGCCCCTCGTCTTTAGGAACTTGTACAGAATTTCCACCCCTTTCTTTTATCGCTATATCCTTGTATATCACTTTTATATATCTCTTGTATGTATTTATTTTCAAAATAAAATATATTTATCGAAGTTTCTGAAATTGATCCCTGTTCTTTTCGAAAAAACACTTAATTGAAATAGGCTCTCTATTGAGAGTATTTTCCAAGTCTTGTGTTTCATGAATATCTGTCTCGTCAATCAGTTGCATATACTCAAGCATCGTTTCAATCACGTCCTTGTTTAAAAAGGAGCCCAACGGAAACGTAGGGTTGTGATGTGGACGCCTCCTGAATCGATTGTCGTTATGAATACGTTTTAAATAGCTACGGAGATCGTCGTACTTGACTCTTTCATATTTTATCTCCTTTCGATCAAGACCATGAGATGCAACTTCAACAATTTCTTGAGTTTTCATATGCCTCTTTGCCGTGAATCTAAGTATGGGATTGCGGTTTTGCTTTTCCTCTGAAAAATGAAGATAGATAGCGTCCGTTAGGTCAGATAAATCGATCGTCCCCCATTTTGTATCATGATGCAGTAAAAGTGTGATCTTGTTATGGTCTTCAATCATTGGCGCGAAATAATAAAACATTTGATGCCAGAGACTCGATTGAAGTATAGATGCACGGTGACTGAATATTTTCATCAGTTGCTGCTCTAGATGATAAAGCATATGCAGGTGTCCATAACTATGAGGCATATCCTTATGTAATCCCACACTATATTGTAAAACGTCTATTAGAGAAACTTATAAGTGTATACGGGAGGGATACGTACAAAGAAACCATGGCTATATGTTGCACTTTAGTTTCCTTGGTACACTCAAAGAAAAGTTTGCCTTCTTCAAAAGAGTTTTCTGGCAAGTAGATAGCATAATTGACAGCTTTGAGTACATCTATAATAGAATCTCTATCGCCATAGTTTTCTATCTCTATCACATTACCACCCATTTCCTGCAGATGCTCTAACCCTTCTTTATGACGACATAGCAAGCGCAATTCAGTATTGTCTTTGGATTTTTTTAGAAAATGGTGTGCCAGAGAGTACCCGAGTAAAGAGTCAGTATTTGCAATAACAATAATGGTTTTTTTATTCATGTGGCAAAAAAAAAAAGAGAGAGAGATAACAAAGTTGGGAGCTCAATTCTTTAAATATATAAACTCGCGAGCAATCAACTACTAATCTTATGACTAGTTCATAACCTGGCAGTAAAAAAAAGATCTTCCCACAACAACAAAAAACTTGAAAATGACAAGCTGTGTATACAGTTGTCCTATATAAAACTTTCAAGTGGTGTGAAAGTAAGCAGTGTTGATCCTGACTAATCTTTTATATCATGCAAACTTAGAAGATGTGTTGGTTAAAGTGTAAAATTACGAGCAAAATCATTTTTATTTTTATTTAATAACTATACATACAACTGATTTCTCCCTCTATACGTTTATTCATATTTTGTGCTGATAATCTTGGCGATAGTTTGGAGTTGGATATTGTTGGTACCTTCATAAATGGAACCAATCTTGGCATCACGGTAGAACTTTTCAACACCAGTTTCACGAACAAAACCATTACCACCCATCCATTCAACGGCATAAGAAGAAGCCTTTTCGGCGACCTTAGCAGCCTTCCACTTGGCCATAGCGGCTTCCATAACAAAAGGCTTACCTTCTTCCTTCAAACGAGCAGCGTTGTAGGTCATGAGTTTAGCAGCTTCAATTTCAACAGCTACTTCAGCAAATTGATGTTGCATGGCTTGGAAGGTACCGATAGCCTTACCGAATTGCTTACGTTCCATCATGTAAGGCAAGGCAATATCGAAAGCACCTTGAGCACAACCAATCATTTGAGCGGCAATACCAATACGACCCTCGTTCAATGAATCGATGGCATACTTGTAACCATCACCAACCTTACCGAGAACATTTTCCTTGGGGATCTTGACATCATCAAAGTTCAAGACACAAGTAGAAGAAGAACGAATACCAAGCTTCTTTTCTTTCTTTGCAATTTCAACACCCCATTCCTTTTCAACAATGAAAGCAGTGATACCCTTATAGCCCTTGGAAGGATCACTATTTTAGGATTAAAAAAAATGACTGATGTTAACTTGTGTGACAAAGAAAAAATAAACATCGGAGGGCTTACACGTTGGCAAAAATAACAAAAATATCAGCTTCACCAGAGTTACTGATCCACATCTTACCACCATTTAAGAGGTAGTGATCACCCTTATCTTCGGCCCGAGTTTGAAGGGCAAAAGCATCAGAACCAGCGCCAGCTTCAGAGATACAGAAACTACCAACGGTATCGGTGGCGAGGCGAGTGAGGTATTTTTCCTTCAATTCGGGAGAGGCGTATTTACGGATAACAGTGTTAGTCAAAGTGTTCTATTATGAAAAGAAAATGAGACAAAACGTTATGAATTACTTAAAGGGACTTACATGAATATCACATAAAGCACTGATGGAGGGATCAATTTTGGCAAGTTCTTCAACAGCCAAAACAGCGGCAGTGAAAGAGCATTCAGCACCACCATATTCAGCAGGAGTTTCGAGACCCATCAACTAATAAATGTTAAAGAAGAAGAAAACATAAAAAGAAAAAAAAAATAGTAAAAGCTTACACCGTTGTCGAACATGGATTGAATAAGATCTTTGTCCATTACTTCAGCCTCGTCCATGTCACGCACTTTAGGTTGAACTACTTCACGGGCAAATCTAGCAACTATTTCAAAATCATAAGGCTCTGATATTACCAACCTTTTGTATGTCACTTACCTGTTTCTTTAAGCATTAATTCATCCTCAGTGAAAGATTGTAAGGAAGTAGGGGCATCATGTGCAGAGGGAACAGAATAAGTTAAAGCTGCATAGTTACTACGAATAAAATATAAGTAAAAAACGCGTAAATGAAGCTTAGTTATTATTAGCCAACTTACCGCTTAGCAGCATGACGAGTAAGATTGGCAATAGGAGTACGAGTAGCGAGACGTTGAGTAAGCTTGAACATAATATTATGATTAAAGAAAAAGAAAACAAAAAAAAAAAAAAAAAAAAAAAAGAAAGGGGATTTTTATATAGGTTAGACACAGTGCCCTAAATCTAATATGGAACTTGTTTGTTTTGTAATTTCCCACGATTTTATGAGTTGACATTGTGTGTGTATTTCCCATCAGATTTTTTATTTCAAATATTTGCTCAATAAATATAAAGTAGATATGTATGCATAGTAATATCAACGCTGTGTGCCTTGTTATGAATACTATAACTTCTATATATTTACATAGTGTATGTCTACAAGTTACATGTGTAATATATGCTTGTGTATCTCCGTATCCCCACATTAGCACATGAAATTGGTTACATATTTACCCTGAATTCACACACGAAAATCTCTTTAACTAATACAGCATCTCTTGTTCATATCTTTCTTCCTTCTCACTCATTTGACTGTAAAGAAGTCTCTATTATATGCTGATATATCAGTGTTTCCCTCTTTTTTTTTTTTTTTTTCCCAAGCATATATTCAGTCGGAGCCACTCAAGTAATTAATGCAGTTCTTCAAGGAACATATTGGCCTCAAGTGAAGTTTCAAAGCTGTAATTGGTATATCTTTTACTGCTTCAAAAAAAAAAAAGGGTTGTTTAAATCATCTTCTGCTTTGAGATTCATTGTCACTTGAATACAGCCAATTAGGTCAAAGAGTTCTTTTACAAGTTCAAAGTTTAAGAGATATAACAGCGCAGTTATTTAACAAGCACTATTCTGGGTCATTGTCTTTGTTTTAATTTGTCAAAATACAATGAACAGCTCTAAATAAGCCTTCTTTATCAATACTGGCCCTTCTTTTCAGACGTTTGTTACGCTACATTCACCTTTAATTCGTTAATTCATTAAACACAACAAAAATTTTAAAATGTCTAAAGAAAGAGTACTATGATTACTGTGGATGCTCGCATCTCTATTACTTCAGAAACTATAAAGTCCCCGGGCTCCTTAAGGAGAAATGCGATTTTGCTGCTCTCGGATGATCTTTGGAAGGAACAGTCATTTAAATGTCTAATGACGCCAATGGCAAGGTCGTTTGTGAAGTTCGATAAAAAAAAAAATACCCAGTTTTTTTTAATAGTTGGTGTATCCAGTGTCAATGTATCCAGCATCAGTAAACAGCATACTATCTCCTGCCACAAGTTATCTATTTAGTAGAGAAATTCCCTGTTTGTTTTAGGCACAATGTTGTCTTTTAATAGACAAATTCTTGGTACACGTACTATTTTCACGTACTTTTTCAAAAAATTGCGATTTTGCTAAATGCACACGCTCATTACACGTAGATTTCTGTTGAATCTTTACTGAGCATTAAATGCATCCTTTGTATAATATATCTAGCTGTTCTTGAGACAATGAACCCTATTTATTGACATTGTAATAGAACAAAGAGACATAAGCAAGTCCGCAGACTGACAACATTTCTGTTATTATTTATTTATAAATAGGAACAATTTGATTATTGTTCTTTTTCTTTTACTCTTATTTTATACGTTTTATGCGAACTTGTATCATTCGTGAAGAGGATTCACTGGAAAGCAAAACAAGACCCTACAAAAGTCTTCCTTTTAACGGTTGTGCTCTTCTTATACTTTTACTGCGTGTAATGAATGCGTGCAAATAGCGAATCCCAAGAAATCCCTTTTGCAAGTCCACGTCAGGCTTTTTGCAGTTTTTTGAAAAAGTACGTGAAAATAGTACGTGTACCAAGAATTAGCCCTTTTAATAATGTGTCCAACTTAAAAAAAAAAAAAATCAAGAGCTGTATTCAAAACGGTAATACTGAGTCCCTTGATAAGGCGCTTCTATATATCGAAGACACGTTCATTTATTTGAATAGGCAGAAAAGAAAATTTTTCAACTGGAAGGGATGTAACGGCCATACCGGAAATTCCAGCCTGAAAATATATGAAGAATAAGCATATTGGACCAAAAGAATCTAACAAAGCCCATTATAATGAACTCAAGGAATTTGTTGAACAGTTTAGGAGCAAAAAATCTGGAAGAGTGAACTGGAAACAATACTTTTTAAAGCGCTACGAAGATATATCGATGTAATAAACCAGCATATGAAAAGTGAAAGTTTGCGGTCTCAGTACAATAGACTTTCCAAATAATTCTTTTTCTATTATATAATAAACAGATTATTTTATTATATCACTACAAATTGCTTGTATTTAATAGGGTCCAAGTAGATGACATTGTGTATATAAACAATAATCTTTTATACGAGAGCTATCAACTCTCATTGGCTACGATACCCCCAATGCACGGGCGCATGGCCAAAAAACGCCATTGTCGGTTAGTCACTGCTGTTTACGATACTATTAGAATGAACAGTAGTGTGACTTACACGACTTTAAGGTACTGTTATCGAATGGTAAATTTTTTCTTTAACCCGTGAAAGAAGTCTTCTTGACAGATTCAGGAAATATAAATATCACTCTCAAAGAGCTTCTTTTAACATAGCAATAAAATTACATATTAGGACAGTTTTTTAAATATATATTATTTATTTTAACTATCAAAAGTTCAAGTATAAAAGTAGAATTAATTATAAAAGAAATGCATCAAGGCAGTTTCGAAAAGCACACAAAAAAATACACAAGACCCATACACGAAAACGAGATAATTAAATCTTCATCCATTTGGCATTGTACTTTTCAACAATATCCTTAGCCTCGTCGATATGACCATTCTCAACAAGGACCATGACAACACCACGAATAGCAGACTCAAGGGCAGCAGAGATCCAAGCATGCTTAATATCAGTGTGTTCACCAACAAAGACTAAACCATGGTCCATTTTAAAGTAGGAAGGCATGTACAACTTGTGTTGACCAGGATAAGGCTCAGCCCAAGAACCAGATTGGAAAGGGTCCAAAATCCAACAACGACGATCATAATTACCTGTGTAATATTTTTTAACTAAATCACCATGAAGTTCTGTAAAATCTTCTAAAACTCGAGCAACATGTTGATCTTCAGTCATAGATGCAAATCGAAGACCTTTGTCACCACTTGCATAACTGGCCAAGACAACACCATTACCTTTAGTACCTATGTTGTTTGCAGGATAGCAGATTGTTCCGACAATCAAATCAGTAGAATCACAACCGCCTTGAATAGGTTTATCCAAATGTTCCCAAAAACGTTCCTTAAATTCAAGAGCTACTTTACAAGCTTGGCTATAACCCAGGTTATCAATGGCTTCACGAAGATTGTAATCAAGGTCAGGAAGGTGCCATGAACGGACTATACTAAAGGGAACACCGACAATAACATTGTCATACTCCTTGGACTTATATTTGGTGTCATAGGGGTTCTTCTTCCATTGAACAGAGACCTTCTTACCATCATAGGCAAGCTTAGAAACACTTACACCAAAAGTGACCTTCTTACCAAGAACAGGTTCAAATGCGTTAGCAATACGATTCAAGCCTCCTTGGACAGTTCTCCAATCAGTAGCAGTACCAAAAGTAAAATCATCGTACATATTGCCCCAGATAAAACCGGAATCCAAACCAGTTGCATAATTCGTTGCATTTAAGCTCAATCCCATCTTATTGTGCAACCAGCCCCACTCTGACCAATCATCATAGCCTTCAGAAATTGCTTTATCGTGAGCAGCATAAAGATCTTCGGCCATTAATTTATACCATTCATCGTTAAATAGCTCTTTAGTAGCGTCATTAACAGCAGTAGATAAATCAGAAGTATCGGCGCCCTTTGGTACTAGGTTGGGGTTGGCATTAACTTCTCCTACTGTGGGGATTCTACCATCAGGAAGACGGAATCCATTTTTGTAGTACAGATTGCTATATAAGAGGGTTCAAAATTCTGTTTTTGTTGTCTTTTTGTGTAATAAAGCTTACTTATCACGGCTTTGGTACCACTTGATAAATTCTACCTTGTGAGACTTATCGTTGATAGCATTTAGTTCATCAACAAGCTGAAATACAATTTTATGGTCAGTAATAGGTAGGGTCTTATTCTTGTACTGCATTTGAATAGGGAAACGCATGGGGCCCATTTCTTGATACGCAATGCCTGATTTACCAAAGTAAGCAGTATGAATACGACTATCAAAGCAAGTCAGAATTTTAGCTCATCTTTTGTTACAGCATCTAATATTTACCCTCCAAGTCGATCATTAGCCTCCAAGATTTCATAATTACTGAAGCCAGATTGGTCTAGCAAATAACCACTGAATAAACCAGATGCACCAGCGCCAATAATACCAATTTCTATAACATATACAAGTTAATTTTATGAAAAGCAAAAAGCATTTTTGATGTTACTCTTGGATTTGCTTGACGATTTGGAGCGTTTATCAATTCGCTTTGACTGGTGATAATCAACGGCGTCGAAATACATGTCTGAAAGTTCAGGATGACCACGCTTAGAGAATCGTTTCTTAATATCGTGTTGTCCGCTTTGGGCAATAATATTTCCATCGCTATCCTTGGCAAACAAGCAGCCTGATTGAGCATCACCAGGGACATACCAAGAAATCTTCTCGGGCTCAGATCCTGCAGTAGCTTCGAATGTAGCAATCTCATGAGCATTGGAGGCATCTTCGCATGAGCCATAGAATACCGAGACTTGTCCTTCAATAGATTCCAAATAGATATTACTTAAAGAATCAGCTTGCAATGACCTCTTGACAAAGATTTTGGCATCACCAGAAGTAGCGGGGGCGGCAAGAGCTTGTAAAGCCGCAGTAGCTAATAAGAAAAGAGAAGTTTTCATTTCGTTTTTTTTTTTTTCAGTATTTTGAATCAAAAATCAATTCGAGTGATCCCCTTTATATATATAAGACGACAGCAAATCTGAGATAAGCTTATTATCATTGCTTTTGTTAGCTCTGCTTACTTTGAGGGTGATGAGTGAATCACTGTTAAGGCTCCCTATCACTTTCTGAGATATCAGATATTTTATCCTATCTCTTTGTCCAACCACGCGAGACTGAATTCCCAAAAATCAGAAAATTTCTATTTACTGAAGAAATCAAATGTGGTAAATACATAGCTCAAAACTATGGACATGCAAAGCTCAATTACGCGTTGTTTGAGCTGAATTGCAGGACTTCAACATTAGTGCTTAGTTGCTCCGCGCGCAACGTTTGTTCCTGGCCAATACCAAGTCTTACTTTGCCCCGAAAGATCGGTGGTTACACAAGAATACATTAAGGTTTAGTTGATTGAGAGTTATGCTCTGGTGTCAATTAAAAAACCCTTCCTAAGAGTAACATACAGTTAAAAATGATAACGAAACTTTAATGATAGACATATCTTTTAATGTACTTGGTGAATTGATACAAGTCATTGGTAGTAATTATAATAAATAAACTATAAGTTATTATGTATAAAACGCGTTGCATACGGCGCTTGAGGCATGCAGAAATACAGTTAATGCCAGAAGATTCTATTCTACAGACTGGGAAAACCCCTTTTGCTTAATATAGATAGATTGTGCTTTTGTGTCCTATAATCGGGTGTGTAATACTCTGAACTTTATTATATATCAAGAGGCCTATAGGGTCAATTCTCACGAACACATTTTATGGATGTTTTATACAACGTATGTAAGATAAACAATTTATGAGTGTGATGGTATTTCTCAAGCTTGTCGATAAAGATAAGGCCACTTATCCTCTTTATCCGATAGAAGTCTTCTATCATTTCCTTTTAACAATTAGGACGTCTAAGTCTATATCCACGTATTTTGATGACTTTAGGTGTTTTTTAATTGTGCTCTTGTATCTTCTACAAAAAAAAACCTCCATACACGGAGAGGGTGCATATGTGGAGTAAAATCTCTTTAAAAAGTGCTTTTGAATATTCATAATCACGAACTATTAGCCTAGCCTTTTAAGTCTTATGTAAGACTGGCGCCTTTTAGACGTGCTATGCATTTAACAGTTATGTTCTCTTTACGTCAATGAGCCGTGATAGCCATAAGGGCTGCCACTTTTCCTGTATAATCTTCTTGATATTAAATACATACCAAAGCAGATTTAATTCTCTAAACATAAGCCTTCACAATGAGTATAATTACTTCTGCGTACTACATAAAATGGCGTTACTATACGAATATTTTACAGCTTCACTGATATGATATTACCAATTTAAGGTTCAGTTTTCACAAGTAACACTATGACTGTTTGTCTTTCATTGGCATATTTGATGTGATTTATAACAAACCTACTGTGGTTGACAATGTTGATCTATTAAGTTCATAATAATGTTTTCAATGATATTCATAAATCCTGCTGAAGTAACCTTTATATCTGAGAATTTACTTTTCTTCTGAAATTCATCATGCATTTTGGCTAACAAAGAATCAGTAAAGACCCAACACGTCAATTGACTGTACTGAACGGTTTGTGTCAAGTAGATTTCATTTTTTTACAATGATAATGATTCCTAAACATGTTTGTCCATCTTGAGGGTTTGGTTGCCCTGTAATAACTACACGTTTCACTTTCTTTTTAAGATTTGAAAATAGCCTCGGATATTGTTCAATGGTTTTTGTTGTATTTGTTCGTAAGGTGTAATTCTTTTCGCCGGTTCACCGTACAAGTGTCTCCCTGCTTGGCTATCGTTCAGATTAACTTCGCTTGCTTCTGCGTCAGGTATAGTTAAGGGAATACTACGCGTGCTGCAGCGGTACAATACCTGAAGTGATATAAAATACAAACGTAATCAGTAAAATACAGCGAGCTAATCTAAGTACCTATCGCGTATCGAACTAATGGCTTGGTTATGTCCGCCTTAAACTAGTATTTTATGAAATATCGCTTCTCTCACTGTTTTTTTTTCTTTATCTTTCTCTCTTTTGACTGCCAAAATGCTTTTAGGACACTTTCCCCTTTTGAATTGCTTCAGGCGACTCAATAAGCAAGTATTATGTGCTCAATTGGGCCATCATAAACCCTTTATACATAGATTTATTTCTTTAATCATATTAAAATCCAAAGTTATTCTCTTGGTTAAATCCGAGCTCATTCAGAGCAGATAATAATTGCGTACGTGCCGTCTTTATATCATCGTAATCCAAGGCGCTGATAGCCCATTTACAATTTTTTTGCGCGTTAGCTATGTTTTGTGGGTTAATTTCGTTGTAGGTATTAGTAGTTGCTTGAGGGGCGACTACAGGTTGTTGATGAACAGGAGGTTGCTGTGTCGATATAGTGGGTGGTGGTATGTTAGTGGGTTGTTGTTGTTGAGGAGGGGGTATGGACACCTCAGGTTTTTGTTGTTTGGGAGAAGAAGATGGAAGGGGAGCAGTAAAATTTGATGGAGGACTGGGGAATTCGGAAATAGAAGGTGGCAATTCATTTGAGGGTGCCTCACTATTGTTGATTTCAACTTCGGATTCTTCCTCAGTGCTTGCAGGGCCAGGTGTTGGTGTTCTACCTTCACGTAAGGCTTTCATAATGTCGGTAGCTTTCCATTTTGCGTACTTGATTTTACTCTCAACCTATTTTTCATTCGTTAAAGTATATCTCACTTATACCGCTTTTCTCCTTGTTTACCTCAGAATCAATCTCACCAAATGTTTTCAAAAGCTCTAAAAAAATTGATGCAGCCAAGAAAGTCTTGGCTGTCTTTCTTTCATGAATTTGTTAAACCCAATCTCAATTCTTAACGAGGTAGACTAACTTACTTGCTTGCTTTACCGGCACGGTCTTCATTATCGGCATTGACAAAGATTTTTAAAGCAAAGTTTTCAACATGAGCGTATCCAACAATATCATCTGTTATTGCTTCATTATCTCCAATCGCTTTCTTTTGCTTTAAACATTTTTTTTTTTTTAATGATAACTAATCTTATTCATTTAGAGGAGAAAATATCCTTACTGTTTCTAAACTGTCCAAAAGATGAGATAGATACTCGTTAGTTTCTTTTGTTCTAGGGCCTCTGGCAATAGCGAGTTTAGCAGCATAATATTGTGCTAGGATTTAACCGTTAAACTTTACACGCTCTTACAATTCTCGGTGTTTCTTACCGTAATACGAAACAATAGGATCCCTGTTTGTCAGCTCTTGGCCACGTTGAATAAACGGTGTAATGTATTTTAATTCGGCAGGAATGTCCATCTTGTCTTGGGATTAAAATATCAACAGCAAGAAAAATAAAAATATTCAATGATGAGGAAACGCCCACCATCACAACTTTCAATAGCCGCATTTACAGTACCCCTCCTACCAGCACAATTATGGGATTCTGCACAATCTCACTTGATTTTAGGCAGTGAGAAAATCCATTTCAAACCATAATAAAATGGGATACTTTCCCCTGAACGAAAGGGAAATTATTTCTTCAAAACTTGAGGGTAGACTCAAGCAAATAAAACAATGCATGTGGTATTCATTCTCTCAACACATACACTGTGTTATGTCCAAGATTTAATCCCTGCTGCATAAATTTATACATAATCGCCAACATCCTCGTGCTCGTCAACAATAACATTATCATTAATGCATGGCCACTAAAAGTAGTAGCATGTCTTTGAAGATACTACATTTGGTACTAGATGTTTTTGTTTTTTTATGTAATTGATCTGAGTTAAAGTACAATAGCTGTATCGCTTTTATCGTCTTCAAGCTCTGCTTTTTTCGCTTTTAAGAACGCCGCACTTTCTTCAGCTTCAATCTCGCTACGTAGCTCTTCTAAATTACTTCCTCTAACTTCATCCTCATTTTCCAACTCGTCAACAAGTTCATCTTCTTCGTCATCATCGTCACCTATTTCAAAAGATCGAGAGAGATTATCATCATCTAGGTCAGTAACGTCTTGATTGTCGATGGGACTAGGCGTTTCGCGTTCGTAGTTTTGAATGGCTAAAGTTAAACGATCATTGATGGCCAACATTAATTCTATTATCATTGTTTTAGAGGTATGCCCAAGAAGTTGAATACGATTAGCTTACCTAGTTGTGAGGGATCAACCACTTGCGGTATTCTTGAGCAAATGGCTGAGTGTAACTGTTTACATAGCTTGAAACTGTCAATTAGAGTAGCCTCGTTCTGATCTTGCTTTAGTATTCTTCCTGAAATAAAATCTTCTAATAAAGAGACTTTGTCAAATGCTTGTTGGATCAGCAAAGCATTATCGTCTGTTTTTTCCTCATCTTTTGGATACGGCTTTTCTTCGATTTTAGCAACAGGAGTTTTAGGAGGAAGCGAGGGTACGGTAGGCCTACTGTTTTTACCTTTTGTCACCGCCGCTAATCTTTCTTCCAGTGTCAATCGAGCTGTTTTTTGCGCCGTAGAAATTTTTAAATGATCTACATCGCTTGCTACAATATCAATTGATTTTTTGGATTGAGCGTTTCTAGTACATGCAGCAATTATCCCGTTGTGGATTTCAATCATCTCTTTATCATCTGCCTATTAGAATAGAGCTTATATTACTACCATGCGTTGTTATCGTTTGTTCCCGGTTGATTGCTTACAGGTATATTAATATCTATAAATGTGATCGTCTGATTCATTTTCATTGAAGCAGAGATAGCCAGTAGACCTGCTAACTGAATCTTAGGGTTCCTTGATAAGTCTAGTCTAACAATTGAACGGTTTTCAGAAAGGCACTCGGCCAGAGCGATAGTAGCTATATTGAACATGTCAATTGGTGTCTGTATGACATTAAAAGACTACCTTCTGTATCCAACCCAGTATCTGCTAAACATAGATCTTTCAAAGACCTATTGACACTCAGAGCCTGTCTTAGGCCAGAAAGCTATAGTAATTTCAGTATACTGTTCCGCAACCATCTCTCTGAATTACTTACGTTGTTATGGCTGGGAGAACAAAGAGGGTTGTAACCAATATCCAATCTTTCCAGGAATTGATTGTATTTTAGTGCTTCACAGACTAAAGCAAAGTCTTTACTGTCGATTTTACATTCACACATGGATAGATGTTTCAAACTTTGGTTTCTTTTCAGTGCTTGTGCAATATACTGAATGCCGCCTTGACTCAAATCGTTATTATCTAAAAGCAACCTCTCCAATCCATTAGCTGTTTCAGACTGATCATAGTCACGTAATAAGACGCCAATAGATAAGGCACCCTGGCCGAGTATTCTGTTTCCTCGAATGGATAACTGTTTTATCGACGAATTCTGTTTTTTAATACCCATCGATAGTGTTTCTAGTTGAGGTATTCTCAAATTACATCCGTTTAAGATCAGGTTATATAAAGAAGGCGATTGGTCTTGTTTGTTGATTTTAACAGATGCAGCTAGTATATACTGAAGGCTCTTTTTGTCAGGCTGTGTCAATGAGAGATCTAGTGTCGATAGTTGTGACGACTAACAAAGTATGAGAAGGCTTATAACTTTACCTTTTTTTTTTTTTTTACAGTCTTACTCCTTTAACATAAATTGCAATGTATTTAAATGCAGATACACCTAGTTTTATGTTTTTTGCTAAACTGAGATACTTGATTTTATCATTTTCCAGCAAGCTATGCATTAAAATTTTGATGGCCTATAGAACTCAGGGTCAGTATAGTAATATTCGTGAATCTTGATGAATTTACATCGTCTTCGAGTCCACAATTGCTTAATATTAGTTCTTGTATACCAAAGCCAACGCTCATTATATCAGCTAACGGTGATATACTGTATCGATTGATTTGCTGATTTGACAAGTCAACGCGAGTTAAAGAAGTAGCGTTTGGTTGAGCCTAGGTGCAAATATACGTTAATACACACAAGTAAACAAACGGGCTTTTGTTGATCTTTTACAGTTAATGTCGCTACGAACAGATCGATCGTTGGCTCTTGTCTTTTTCTACAATTCGATTCATATAAAGACAGTAATTGGCCTAAAGTTTGAATATTACTAGGTTCCACTTTGTTTTGTTTTTTAGTCTCTAACAGGATATCTTCTTTCTTAAACAAGTATTCAGTTGTTATATCTGCTACAGGGAATCGCACTCTTCTGATCTCCCTAGGAGCGAGTTCTACATTGATCATCATGTTATCGTCTTGTGCTGTTTGTTGTTTTTTAAAATTAAATAGATTGTTGATTCTTGGAGAGATAATAGGTGAAGGGGAATTCAATGATGAATCGTTCATTGTGTTTAATTTCGAAAACCATGAGTGATTGCCTTTATTACTATTACTGGTGGTATTTGAACTAAGATCATCCTCAGTGGTGTCGTTATTAGCATTTAGGTGAGTGTAGTTGTGTTTCAAGATACTTTTTAGTTTTCTGTTATCAGCGATGGTAGTCATTATACAACATGAAGAACGTAATAACAAAAAGAAACTTTTGTTTCAAAACAGAAATTAAGCATATTTTTATTGTGTAACCAATTTGAGTATTTAACATGTTACTTATTGCCACTAATGGAGTTAAAAAAGCCTTTAGCACTTCCTTCAATCTTGATAAAGGTACCATTGGCGTTGTTAACATCTTCCTTTAATTGGCCACTTGGATTTTGTACAGCACCTTCACTAGTGACCAATGGCATCGTCAACAGTTTGCTTAGCACTACCTCTAACTAGCTTAACTTTGACGTCCAACTTATTAGTGCTTCCTGACATTACTATGGAGAGGATTTTGAGCTTTAATGATCAAAAATAACTACCGTGTATTTATTTGGAAAGAGTATTTGTCGAGGGTTACAGATCAAAGAAATAAAACCTACTTGAGTACTTGAAAAACCAAGCTATTGTTATTTGACCTTCAAATAGGAAGAAACTTACAAAAAAAAAAATACTGTTAGTATAACTCTACTATTACACCGGCTTTAAAACCATAGTATTGATTTTCACTCTACAATTGATGTCTTAAACAATTTCTGCTGAATAAATATTGGTAGCAGACGCCTATTTATTACAAGCATAAATAATAGAGCTCGATCACATACTAGTTGGAATTCTAGGTTAGATATTTATAGGCTTTACAACACGACGACCAAATCTACTATTATGGTATGCGGCAAGAGAAAACCTCCTTGTTAACTCCTAACCAGTGCCTGAACTTGTCACTGTCAACTTGAAAAAGACCAAACTCAAAATTTGATTGGCTCAATGTTTTTCCCAGCCGAGTTTATGCTTTTTTTTTTTTTCCACTATACGCACACTCTATTGTTGGTTTATAACCTTTTTTTTTTTTTTTTTTTTTTTTTTTTTTTTTTTTTTTTTTTTTTTCTTTTTTCTTCTTTCGTTTTCCTAATTTCAATGAGTTCCATTTCTTCGTTTGACGGAAGTGAAAAAGACTCGCTTTTTCAAAAGAGTCTTATTGACGGTCGCCACTCCTATCTACGAAAGACCGATTTATTGGATACTTTTGATTCAACTCGTTCTCGCGATACAGATACTTGGAGTGTGGCAGCTACTGTTGATGACCAAGAATCTGTCATTAGTACACATGGTGGTCCGCCTTCTGTTATTAGTGGCAGTAGACTGGCTCTAGACAGGGAAACTGACGATGATAGGTCAACTCTAGATGGCGAGTCTTCTATTCGAGAGCGTTTACATGATATGCATCTGTCTGTTACTGATGACAATGAGACAAGTACTCATCAAGACAACAACCATATTGAGAGCTTGCGTGACTTAGTAAATAATCATACACAACGACTGCTTGGTGGTACAGAAAGCGTTGACGACGATGAAGACAAGCGTTCTCGCTCCATTGCTGCTGAATTTGGTGATGAAGGCGCACGCTCTGCAACTGCTGACTTTGACCACAGCGTTGTAAGTGATGACGAGGATAGAAATAATGTAGTTGACGATCAAATCATGGCTCCTCCACAACCTCAACCTAGTTTTGCATCGGTAACAAAGTCATATGCAGAATTAATGGAGGAAAATGAAATACTTCAGTCACAGTTACGAGAAGCTCAATTGGCTCAAAAACACCAGGATGAACTTATCAATAATTTGCGGCACTTGACACATTGTGATGACGAGATTTTCGACAAGGCCCTGAATTTATCTCAAAGAACCATCCATGAAACACATGAAGACTCATTATCGGATGACGATAGTTTGAAGCATAATGCCAATACAAACACTCAGGACAGTATTAAATCAAACGACCATCACCATATTCACGGCCATTTGGACAAGTCAAAAAATCTATACTTTGACTCACCTCATTTACAACAATCTGCGATGCCTATTGTCAATTCCTTCACTTTAACCCAAAAGTTAGCACAACTTGCAGAGAATTTAACTCGTTTTGTCAATGCGGCCGTTGATCAAAAATGGCGATTAAGATTAGAACAAGCCTTGTTTTTACAAATCACAGAATCGTACTTGAATTCGCTTCCATTTGGTACTGAAAATCAACACTTGTTGAATACAGCATATGCTGATCAGATCAGTAGATTTCATAATACCTTAGGTGCTAATTTTGCAAAATGGTATCGTAGACAAACAGTTCAATCTTTATCATTAAATCCAGCAACTAAAGAATATCTTCAAGATATGAGAAATCAATTAACAGAAGAAATGTTGAGATTATTAAGTTCATATTCCAGTGATGCAGATAGACATTTAAACAATATTCATTTGTGGGAGGATATTCTCGAGTTGTGTGCTGCTTTATCCTTAGAAATCCATAGTGGTGATGCTGATGTCTCAGCACAATCTATTGCTGTCGGATGCAAGTTCAATCAAGAAGTGATGGCTGTTATTGGAGATGTTTCTGGGACACAAGATAAGGCAGTCAATATGGTAATTAGCCCGTTATTTATCGACGAAGAAGGTACTGTTTTATTGCCTGCGCGTGTTGTTCTTGAATAGGTCTTTATTTTTTTACAGAATAAAAAAAAAAAAATCTGCCCCTGAATTTTATATGTTACAGTTCCCTCAATGAAGGCACCAATGCTGTGATAAAATCAACTTTCATCTTCAACCAATCAACTTCGTGAGTCATAAAACATACATAAAGCAGTTTGAGATATATATTGGCAATAAGCGTAAATATAGCCTAAAGGTAAAATTGTGATGTAGTTAAATCTTTTGGGATACAGGGTTTTCTGTTCTTGGCAAGTAAGAAAAAAAAAAAAAGAAGTTTGCTCTCTTCAAAGTGTTACACAGGCCATCAGTTAAAGGACCAAGTTGAACTCTTTCTTTTTTTTTTTTCATTTAAATTCCAAAAAAACCAAAGCATCATTACAAATGAGTGATTCAGAAAAACCAGTGGCTGCAAAGAAGCCTAAAGCAAACGTCTTGGTTTGTGTTTTTGATTTCTTAAAAAAAAAAAAAAGATATGCCAACAAAATTAATGTGTATGTTCTCTTAATTAGAACTCTACTCTGGCTGGTGCTGGTGCTGGGACTATAGAAATTCTATTAATGCAGGTAAGGTAAATGTTATGCGCATAAGATGATTTATTAACGTTATGCTGCAGCCAACAGACGTGATCAAAACTCGATTTCAGGTAGGTTCTATCACAGTGCAGAAACTGATTCCTTACAAACACGTAAACTGTCAATTTAGTCAGTCAATGCTTCAGCCCATTACAAGGATGGTATTTTCAAAGCTTTTAACCGAGTCTTAAAAGAAGAAGGATTCTCTGGTATGGAAAAAAAAAAGAACTTATAGAAAAGAGCGTGATTCAAACACAATGACACATAGCATTTTACAGAGGAACTATACCAGTTTTATGTATTGTGGGTCCACGAATCTCTTTACAATATATGGGTTTAGCTTTCTATAAACCTATTTTTGAAAAGTTTGAAGAAAAATCTTTACTGCCTGCGCATAGCTCGGCTGGCTTGGCTGGCATTTGCACTGGTATTACACAAGCAGTAACACTAGGTAATTATCTTTTTAGCATATCCGTAACTTCTCTAAATGCATTGTCAATTTCGCTAGTGACACCACTGGAAATGATTAAAGTAAGACAGCAAACAGAATTAGTTACCAATAAAGGTCAACAAAGAAAATACCATGGCTTAATCAATACAGCATCACTTATTGTACGTCAAGAGGGGTATGAACAAAAAAAAAACAAAAAAACAGAAGTTGTACAAGCGTGTAATAATTTTATTGTTAGATTCACTGCGCTTTACAGTGGCTTGATGGCGACAGTTGCTAGACAATCATGGGGTAGTATAACTCTTGTTTGAAAGCTTAACCACAGCAGGGACTGAATATAGAGTTTGCTATTTAGGTTTACTTGTAAAGTTTTCTGCATATATTGAAATTAAGGCAATGTTTGAAAGAACCTCCAGTCAACCAGAGAAAGGATTACAACCATGGCAACACATGGTAAGTTATTATTAGTTTACTCGGACGTGAGACTTAAATTACCTTAGTTTAGTGGAGGTATGGCCAATGTGCTCGTAGGTGTATTGAACTCACCACCCGATGTTGTGAAAACAAGGTAAATTTTTACCTGTCAAAAAAAAAAAAAAAAAAAGCTGAGACTTCTTTGCATAAATAGAATGCAGGATGCGGGGAAATCTTATACTAGCACATGGGATTGTATAAAATCAATGGCAAGAAACGAAGGCATGACCTCATTCTTTCGCGGGTCTTGGCTACGAATTATTCGTATTGCGCCAGGTATTATTACATAATTACTTTTTTGTCATTTTTTTTTTTTAACCAAGTGGTAGGTGGGGCTATTCAATTTGCCTGTTATGAACAAATCTTGAAATGGTTGAATGAAAGAAGTAGTACATAAAGACTCTCTTGAATAGTTTTTTTTTTTTTTTTTTTGGACTATTAACCATTTTTAAATCGTTGTTTATAATAAACATGATACTATTAAATAGGTTAACCCAGCAGATAGTGAGAGTCTACCTCATAGTGTTATTTTTAAATTTCAAAATTAGGAGCTAAAAATAGTAGCTGGATGATTTATAAGAGTACGTCGATCACCCAGAAAGATAAGCGTGGTAAGTAAAAAATCACCATCAATTATATATGCACGTGTCAAAATGATCAGGTTACATAGGGCACGGATTTAAAGTTTTTTTTTTTTTTAATGTTGTTCCTGAAAAAATTCTTTTTTTTTTTTTTTTGAAGGTTGTGTAAAAGATGAAGAGTTAAGCTTGTATTTATACGTATTAAATCTATGCAAAAGCTAATTTTATGTAAGTTGAAATAAGTGAATGCTTGAAACCTTCGGCCAGAAGAGGTCTGAATTAATCAAATCGTCTGTCTTTCTCAGTACCGCATATAAATAGAAAATCCGTATAAACATAGTAATTACGCGCAACTAACTTGTAGCTTCTCGTATTTACTGTAAGACATCTACAGCTACATTTTGGCGCCAAGTACATGTAATACAATTTGAGGATATACTAGTATATTCAAATTACGTATAATACACTTTTAATCAAATCATAGTACCCTGTTTATGTTAAATGTCACCGAGACCACATTTGATAATTCTTAAAATAGAACAAGCAAACAACAACATGTATAAGCTCTGATACCATATGTACAAGGTCCCCGAGACAAAGCGAAAGAAATGAAACAATGATAGAACTTCCATCTATATCTATTATATGCAGCTAAAATTATACATCTATACTAAATAAAACAGCAGTAACCTCTTATTTTTATAGGGCAGCCAACCAACGAGGACACTGTATGTGTGTGCATGTTGGTTCCCCTTCCTTTTCTCCCTGTTTTTTGAACCAATTTTTTTTTTTTTTTTCAAGGTTTAAAAATATCTTTTCTTCTTCTTCTTCTTTATATCTTTATATCATGAAAAATAATTTAAAGTATATATCGATTTTAATATTTATACTTTACTTTGCGTTAGTCGTCATTGGTAATACCATTGAAATTGATACACTATAGAAATATATTGAATTCACTATTATTTATGTAGGCCAAGACGATGATGGATCAGATAGCGACAACAACGCTGGTGATAGTAACGGTGGCAACAGCGGTGGTGATGGTAACAATGGCAACAGCAACGACAGCACTAGTAGCAGTGCACCCACATCTACATCTTTTTCGATAGAAACAGCTACTTCAACTATCGCAGTGAGCACATCAACTCCTACCAGCATAGACGACGGCAATGATGATAAAAAACCAACCAACAAAACCGTAGACCCAAGTGTATGTAAAGCATTACAGCAATGGTACATGTCTTTGAATGGAAATACTTGGATTGTTCGAACAGGCTGGGACTCAACAGATTTAACAACGTGCTGCAGCTGGTATAATGTTCACTGCAACAAGATAGGACAAGTCTTGAAAGTGTAAATATTACCTTTCCTTTTCCCCTCCCCCTTACATGACTCTATAATCTGTATATATTTGTATATAATACAGGATTTACTCTGTTGTATATACATAAATTAACTCCTATTAATTTCATTGTAGTGATCTTGCATATAATAATTTAGTCGGACAGTTGCCCAACAATTTTGATAAACTTCCAAATCTTCAAAACATGTAAAGATCCTCTTTATTTACATCACGCCAAAACTAATCTAAATATAGTGACTTGAGCAACAACAATATTTCTGGAACAGTTCCTACAAGTATTGGTAGCCTTACTGCCTTAAGAACAATGTAAAAAAATACCCAAAACTACAATCGTCCAATTTAACTGATTTTTGCAACTAGAAATTTTGACGTTAATTCGTTTTCTGGTCAGCTTCCCTCGGGTTTAGGTGCTCTTGTTAACCTAACAAACATGTAAGATTTAGCTAATATCACCTATATTTAATAACCTTTTTTTTTTTTTTTTTAGCCACTTCAAAAACAATTCATTTTCGGGAGCCGTGCCTGACACATGGGCCAACTTGAAAGCTGTTGAAAATATTTACTTGAGCAATAACAATCTGACTGGCCCTTATCCTACTGTATTTTCCCATTTGACAAGCTTACAAACATTGCAAGTACATTAAGCAGAAGTTTTTGAGTTGATTTCTAACAGGCTTTTTACAGATACCTGGATAACAATGCTTTAAGTGGAAATTTGCCTCTGGATATAGGAAGTGCTACCAAACTTGTGCAATTGTAAAATAGGAGCATACTTTTATTATAGCCCAGTACTAACAAGCGTCATTCTTTAGGAATATAAAAAACAACCATTTGATGGGCGGTATTCCCGCGTCTATTGGCAATTTGACAAACTTACAATCATTGTAAGAGCATTCACTTGTTGAGGAATCATGAAAGCTAACATGATAAAAATAGAACAATGTCACACCAAATGTTAAATGGAACAATTCCTGATGAAATATATTCGCTTGTAAATTTGGAAACATTGTAAAGTAGTAATTAGACTTATCTATAACTTAAGTTTTATTAAAAATGTTACATTAGGGATTTGTCTAATAATAGATTAACTGGTCAAATATCACCTAAACTTGGCAGTCTTGTAAAACTGAAGCGATTGTAAGCATCACTTAGTGTTATTTAAGCTCTGAAAATCTAACATCTAGTATTTAGAAATTTAGGACACAATGCTTTAACTGGCCCTATTCCCAATCAGATCGATCAACTCCAGCAGCTTGAAAGTCTCAATTTGAACTACAACTCATTAAATGGTCAGTTCCCAACGATCAATGCACCTCCTGCACTTGGTTATTGCTACATGACTCCCAACCAATTCCAATCGTGCCCTGATAAAAGTGTCATCGAGAACCCTTCTAGTCTCGCCTTTCAATGCTCAATTGACTGTGCGGTCAAGACACGCAAGAAGAAAAATAGCGCATCTTCATCGGTTGTTTTACAAAAGGGACTCTTCATAAACCTTTTGTTCGCTTCAGTATTTTTAATCATCAATTAGTCTTCTTTTTCCTATTAACACGCGTAGCATCTGTTGGCGTAAAGAGCATAAAAAAAAAAAAGTTAATACCTCAATAAACTAGTCTATGTATTTTACATGATATACACTCAATAACATAATGTGAAAGTGAGTGTTTGGGGTTTATAAAAGATCGACAGTACATGTACAGATTAATACTATGCGATATGCATAACATTTCGAAGGTGTACATACACACATGATTATGCAACTTAGCTAATGCGATTACATGTGAAACGTTAGATATTTGCAACTGAAGTTATGATACTGATATCAACTGTATGGTGCAGACCTTTTAATTCAGATATTCAGAAAGAAAAGAGACACGGCAAATTACTAAAGCATCATTATATCACGTTAAAGTTGGTTGCATAAACTCATCTTGTTGTCCGGGCCGATTCGCTAAAAATGATGATATGCCCCAGAAAAATAACAAAGCAACTTTCAGTCTCAATTCTTTTGTTGACTAACAATGACACGGTTTATAACATCTTCTCTTTTAAATCAAGTGAAGCGATTCAAGAATGTACAGGTAAATGAACCTATTTGAATTTAAAGTTCCCACGAAATGACAATCTTAGACAGGTCGTCAAAGTTGCTACTACCACTTTAGGGTTTCAAAGACGTGTGCTATCTTCAGGGGTATGATATTCTACCAGCTTTCTGAATATATTAATAAAACTTTCTTTAAAGATATCTGCAAAATCAATTCATAACGATTTTCGTTATTCCGGCACCGAGAAAAACGCAGGCGCTTTGCAAGATTTACTTCGGCGGGTAATGGAAATCGATGCGGATATCACCAATACTCCAGTGGTGGAATTCAAGCCAAATGTATGTAATCACAATAATAGGCGCGTTTATGATTATTGTACCTTATACTTTAGATATTAGACACAGCAATGTACGGCTTATTGTTTAGATGATGGGTTAGACCTTGGCAAAATAGGAAATGTTGTGTCAAAAAACCATCATAAAGAGAACTTTATACTACACAAGAAATACAATAATATGCTTCACTTGATAGATCATAGTCAAGGAGGAGACCTTTACTTGTTTGATAACGGTGCGTTAGTTTCATGGGGCGTAAATCAAGATAGACAGATTACTTTCATGAAGCTAGCACTGCAAAAGAAAGACACCAATTATGACCTGACAAAAGAAGAAATTGAATACACCATTGATCAAGACGAGTAAAGGAAAATAAGCGTAGTAGTCGTCTCTCATCTAACTCTTTTATAGAACTACGGATGTTAAAGGAGATATTGTTATACTTAACCCATTCCTCCCTTCTGTAGATTTATCTAAAATTGCATTTTCATATGGACTTGGACGTGTTGCCAAATTAAATAGCTTAGAAACATTGATGGATCGATACCTTGATGGGTTTTTTAACAACTATACGAAACAAAATAAGGCGGATCTTTTCAAAGAACTTGTGTATATTCATAAAAGATTAATACAAAGTTCTTGTGATGGCTTTTTAGGCACGCCTGATTTGCACTGGGCAAAACCTGAACTAGAAGGCAAGAATGAACGCAGAGACATATTATTATTTAAAGAGCTAAACAGTGCAATAGGGTATGTCAATCAAGTATCGAAACGATTTGATGTGCAGACTAGAATAGCTGTACTGAATAAGAAACTAGGTAAATGTCAATAGCAATCTAATAACTATAATCATTAACTTTGTCTCTGTAAAAAAGCCCATGCAAGAAATTTACTCACAACAGCCAACGACTTGAACATCATTCAATAAAAGAAAAAAAAAAAAACAAAGGTTTAACAGAGCTAACTTCAAACAGAAGGTTTCACTAAGCATAACACATATCATTGTCTTGGCCAACAGAGACTATAATGTTGTTGTTTTAACTACATTGGAAAAAATTATCCAATATTTCTGCAATAACGCAGCATTGCCAATAAGGAAACTCTAGCCACCACACATGAGCCATTAACCACCCTGTATATGCATATTGTGACGAACTGCATTAAGGCAATGACGCTATGATATCTCCCGGGAAACCAAAAATTTCTTTTTTTAGAAGCTACTTTTTTTTTTTTTTCTTTTTTTCTTTTCTGTTTTCTTAATTATGTTTCCTGAAGGTTATTTTTATATTTTATCTCGTAAACACGGCTTTGCACTTGACGTTTACGACGGTCAAACAAAGGTGAGCTAACTATTCATTGACGAGTATGCAGTGGGATTCTCATTTTATTTGCTTTAATAAAGGACGATGCGAACATTATTGTTTGGCCACAAAAGTTCCAAGACAGTGATAACCAGTAAGTGTTCTCTTTTTTTTGTAAATCGGGAGATGATTTAAAATGAAATGCGTTCAAAAAGGTTATGGTCATATGAAGGAGGGCGTTTAATTAACAAGAAATCTGGACATGGTAAATCAACAAGTAATAATAATAATAACAAGAACATGTACTTATTATTTATATTATGTAGCTTTGGATGTTAGTTCAAGTAAGAATAGAGGTTTACGGGTTGACGCAAGACTTATGAGTTATATTTTCTAGGCGCTTTTAAAAAAGACAAGACAATTGTTCAAAAGAAACGTAAACCTACTAAACAATCACAAGAGGTAACGAGGAAATTTAACGATAAACCTTTACTGACTAGTTCGGTTAGTGGATCTATGATAATGGATATATTTGCTCGAAAGAATACTCTAGCCTTGTTCTTGATATCAAGGTACTTGTCATTTATCAAAAATAGGAACCTTTTATTTATTTGTTTGTTTATTTAGGGTGACAGTCCGAAAGGTGGCGCATCCGTCTTATTGTATAAGCGTAAAACAACTGATAATTTAAATCAACTTTGGGTATTAGAACCCTATCAACAAATTGAAGGTGCACTAAATATGGCAACGACAAGTGTTCCACTGCATAAAAAAGAAGGGTTTGGTCAACCTAGACCCGGATATGCCGCTGAACCTGGCGTACCTCCTGAATTAACAAAGGTGCCAGAAAATAACAAAATTGCTGGTGTCGGAAATAATGTATCTCCAACTCCTACTACAACCAACACAGGTAATTCTCGTGTAGATCCTATCTTATCTCAATACGGCTCATTTTATGGTGGAACTGCCACTTCTCCTCCACCGCCTCAACAAGGACCTGTGCCTTCAAATAATAGCAATTATGCTCCTCCTCCACTTCCTCCCAAAAATAGTAATACTTATCCTCCTCAACCTATTCAAGTCGCCTCACCCTCTAACTTCCCTGCTCCCATCCCACCTTCCAATACAACATCCACTTATCCACCACCTGTTTCTCCTACTAATTATCCATCTACTTCCCCACCTAATACACTCAACTTTCCTTCACCTACTACATCGTCTAGTGGCTACCCTCCAACATCGCCAACTCATTTCAACAGTGGTTACCCAGGTAACACTTACCCACCTTCAACAACAAACAATGGTATGCCTATGCCCATGGGTTATAACCATCAACAACCTATGATGCCCTCAGTAGAGCATTATAATAACAAGCAAGATCATACTGGTTATCCTGTGCCCCCTCCATTGCCAGCTAAACGACCTGATCGAAATAACAATCAATATGGCTATCCCTCTTATCCTCCTCAGTAGTTTAAATAAAATTTAATATAACGTCAAAGGCATCGCTTATTGACAAAGTTGCTAGAAAAAGAAATATTCTTTTTGTAAATAAACACATGGTCAGTCAGGCACACATATGTAGTCCACTTTCAAACAACTGTTTTTCTAAAAGCTTTTTTTTTTTTTTCTGTTGTTAAAAATACTTGAGAAAGGGCTTTACCTGTTGAGCTCGCTAAACGGACGCAGATAGACAAATTTCACTCCCTTTGCCTTATTGAAGGGTATTTTGTAACAAGTCAAATTGCTGCCTGGAATCACGACATTGACATACTACTGCAACTAACAATAGTTTATGAATGTAGCACACAAAATTAGACCCAGGCAGCATTGTATAATTTTGGTGTTCCGTCAATTTTTTTTTTTTTTTTTTTTTTTGAAAACGACATCATTACACAGACATTTATTTTTTGTTTCTTCTTTCTTTTTTATATATATATTTTATATGACGACGTTTGGGAAGAAAGTTGTATACCCTTCAATTCGTTTTGGTGTTTTATTTTTGGCTGCTTTAGCTATAGGATTTGCAAGTTGGTTAGAGACAAATGAATCAGTAGATAGTTGCACCTTTAAGAATAGTTTGTCTTTTCAGCAAATACATCTTTATCAAAATATAAGTAGTAATTTAACTACTCCAGATTCAGTTTCAATTGGCCTATGGAGATCTTGTTATTTTTACTCTTTAAATTGTACTTGTTCCCCCACTAATATAAAATATCAACCAGGTAAAGTATAAAATGAAGTAAAATACAAAGAAATAATAAAAAGCTTATTTGTATTTAGATATTCAAAATATTCTGCAAATTGCGACACAACATTTAGCTGTACCTCCTAAAGCAACTGAAACTTCTCTTTCAAGATTTGCACCCTTAATTGTTGCTACTTTATTTACTGGCTTGGCTGTAGTGCTTGGGTTCATCGCTAATTCATCTAAACAATACTTATTTCGACGAATCATATGTGGTTTTATTGTCATTTCACTTGCTCTAACTGCTTACGTATTTGGCTCTACTTTCAAGTCATACCAAGACTCAATTAAATCAACGTGCAAAGATCCAAATAATTCTATTTATTGCACAAAATATGCAATTGGTGTTGAGGTTCCTATTTTTGGTGTCGCCATTGCTTTACTTGTACTTTCTTTACTTTTTTGGTTTTTATCTTCTGGTTTTCTCAATATAGGTGAACAACAAGAAGAAGAAGAGGAGGAAGACGTACGTTGCTGTGGATGCTTTTTCAAATCAAAACCTGAGCCTGTGATAACAGAGAATACTAGAAAACAAAAGAAATCAACCTACTACGTCGACCAATACCAGCCACCCCCTCGAGCCATAAATGAATTAGACGCATGGCAAGACGCTGATTATTACAATAACAATTATCCTGAAAAGCCTTACTACTATGAGCAACAAAAGAAAAAATACAATAGTAACAATTATTCTTCAGCACGAGGTCATAAGCCTCGTGTAACATCCCGACATGATGACATAATAAACGATCGTCGCCATTCAAAAAAACATGGTTATAACAAGAGGGTGCCATCTTCCCAACAACTCAATCATTATCAGAAAGAGGCAAGAGGTTCAAACCAACATTTTGACTACTACCAACAAGATTTTAGGAACTCAAGTCAACAACATCTCGATTACGCTCATCGAAACTCCAACCAATATCTGAACCAGTATCGAACTTCACCTACTGCAATGAGAAATTCGTCAACAAGTCAACATGTAATAGACGAATATAGCCAGCAACCTTACTTTGATTACTATCAGCAGGATATAAGAGGTTCTAACCAACACTTGGATGTCTATCCACCTTCACCGGCCGATTATTTCCAGCAATACAACAATAAACAAAAATCACATAGAAAAAGCCAAGATTCATCACTCACATTTGGTGGTAGACGTCGATCTAGTGCTGGAAAACTGATGGAATCAAGAGGGAATAAAACGCCTACAACCATGTCACCTCACCCTTTATTATATAATAACGACTATTCTTACGAAGAGGGTTCTTCTGGCAGCAATAACAGCAGTAAACATCAAGTGCCGATTCTAAATATGCCACCACTAGAACATCATCCCTTGAACAAGAAAATTATCAAAGACAAACGCATACAAAACTACCTCCAACAAAGCAGTACACCTACTACTTCTTCTACTTCAACTTACTAATATCTTCAACAAACAAATAGCTACTTTTTACTTTTTGAAGAACATCCTACATTCAATAAAACTTATTCATTTCATGCAAACAAGAGAAGCTGTCAAATTTATGCACGATGTCAAAAAAGGGGGCGAATCAAATTATCTAAAGTATCTTTAGGACAAACATCAAATCACATGACAGTTATTTTCCCAAAAAATCAGGGGGAGGGGAATTTGATTCAATTTCCGATCTTTATTTTTTTTTTTTTTTCTTGTAGATCACCAAGGAAACCTTTTCAATATGCAATGTTATTTATTAATCTGGCAAGTAGATATTATTGAATATTCAGTTTAATATGCTTCTGCAAACAGAAATAATCTAGTGCCATCACGGCAACTTCATCCATATCGCATTCAATCATATTCAAATGCGTCAACCGTGGACAGTTTTCAATAATAAACGTAAGCACAAGAGGATAAATCCGAACACAAGTAAATGTGAGCTCTTCCAAGCAGAAATGTTGCCTTTTCGTAAAGTCCAGATTAGAGATAGAATACGCTAGGCCGCAACTCTCTTTATCACACCCCACCGCCATTTTCTGCAACCGAGGAAATTCATAAAGAAGCTCGTCCAGGAACACTTTAGACCGCTGATATTCTGAAATCATTTTACGTGTGAGTGTAAGTTCTGTGACTAGATGTGTGCCTGGTAAATGATGGAATATTAACATCTCGTCTTGTTCGGGTGGTATTGGGGAATGATACTGAACTGTGTGATGTTGTTTGTCATTTAATTTTGTCGTGGATATAAATAAGTTACGTTCTGTCATGTTTTGTAAGTGCGAGAACTCCTCTACATCGTCACTATCATAATAAGTAAATCCAATTGAAAAAGTCGTGCTGCTTTGTACTAGACTTTTAAAAAGCTGCTCGAGCTGTGGCATTTTAATGAATTTTTGAAACAAGACATCAATGCGCGGAATAGAAGAGTGTGTGTACAAGTCGATGAGTGGTTTGAAGTAATCGAGACTGCTGCTGCTATTATTATCCTCTAACTGATGATCAAGCCCCAAATTGTGAAACATGGCAAATAAAGTATCGTAAGCACGTTCTTGATCTGTCTCCAGAATATAGAGGGATAGAACTGAAATGTGGGAATAGTAAGACTGGATAAGAGAAAACCAAGGGGAGTCAGGGGAATAAATATAACATGCAAGTGATTTGAGGGTATTAGGTGGAAGCGTAGTTAATGTAGTTTTCCGTCGGTCGATACGGGTCTTTAGCATCAAATGCTCTAGTTGCGGTGATTCCCTATGAATTGTATTCAGTATATCTGTGTTGATAGGATCCAGTGTGTATTTGTTTAATGTCAGCTCTTTCAGTTGTGTCAGTTGGCTTAAGATAGTGGTTAGGTCGGAGTGTTGAAGAAAAGTACCAATTTCCAAATCAGACACTCTTTCGCCAAGTTTGCAATAAACACGAAAAGACGCATGGCCACCGTTGGCAGACGGGATTCTTCTTAAATGAAGCCATGTTGTGTCCCAATCAAGGAAATTGAGAAATTTCCAATAGCGAGGGTCATGAAAATAAAGCTCTTCCAGCGCGGGACAGTGGCGTGCCAACAAGTCAAATTCTGTAAAAGAAATGGATCGTGAATTGCCGTACATTGACTTATCTTCTGGAATCAAGCTTAATTTTTTGACATGATCTCCAAACTTTAGCTCATGATGAGCAATGGTGTATAAGAATGCTCGAAATGATCTTTCGGAACGAATATCAACTGAAGAATAGAGTGTTTCATACACTGGTCGATACCACCTCTTACACACTGTTAGTACACAAAGTAAATCTATTGTTTCTAAATGACTAAATATATTTTTAAAGATTTCAAAAGGTAGATTCATATAAAAAAGGCTGAGAAAGAACTCACCAAAATAATGTGAAGGCATATCAAGTTGGTTATAATATATATTATGAGCTGACCAATCATATGCATATACACTGTATAGAGAGAAAACTAAAGTTAACCGTCCTGAAGGCATTTTTAGCCAATATGTCTTTTGAGGTATATAGCTCCCTAATACTCACTCATGAAATATCTAGGACGTAGCATATGTATTGCTGTTTCCTTGATATAATCTATGTATATTTGATAAGGGCAAATCCACTGTATCACAGCAAAGACAGAAATATGTATATTAGAGAAAGCTCTCTTGTATTTAAGGTAGTATGTAGATATTTTATGAATGGGTTTTATTTTTATGCGGAGGTAGTAACAGAAGTAGTAGTTGTATCAATGTTCTTTTCGGTTTGAATCTTTTTAGCTTCATAATGAACAGCAGCAATTTGAGCAAGTGTTTGTTGAGCAAATCCTTGTACTTTTTGACCAGTGGGGGAAAGTAATGCTGTGTTTGCGGTTTCCTGTGCACTTTGAGCAGCATTCTGAACTTTCTCCTGAATCTTATACTTGTTGTCAATTTCTACCGCTTTGTCCCAAATACGATATTTTTGATCAATTGATTTTACGTTGGAGGTTAATGTGTTAAAGTAGCCAGATAAACGACTGGAAATACTGTATTTTGAATCGTACTCAAGACCCTTGGCAACAATTTGATCTTGAACAATATAACCATTGGCTAAAATTTCTGCTATAATACGTGTCTTGGCTTTAGATTCTTGAGCTGTGGAGTTCTCGGAAGTGTCTTCTTCAGGAACAGTTGAAGTGCTACTGGATTCTGCATTTTTAAAGTAGGGAGCCACAACAATATGACAGTCGTCAATCAAGGCTACAATACACTTTAGCAAGTGCGATATATATTCCCTTTAAACACTATACTTACCATTACTTAGAAGACTTGCTGTTTTGGCAGCTGAATCCTTTTCAAAATGAATTAAAGCAGTCATATGTTCTCCATCGTCATCACTATATAATATCCATTAATACTATACCATTTGTTGGTTCGAGTATATAACTTACGTGATCATTTCAAACTCTTCAATCTTGCCACAGAACAAAAAGAACTCTTTCACTAGAATATACATATGAAGTTTAGATATAAACCAAATTAGACAAGTGTAATACTCTATTATACCTGTAGCCTCAGAAGACTTTGCTGAGATATTCTTAACAAGAACATAAGCAGGAGAAGGGGTTTCGGGAATCTATATACACAGTGTAAGTTCAGGACATTTACTTATGCAAAAGGTTTATGATACATTACAGCAATGGTCCAAGCAGGCATTTTTATAGTGGTGAATTAATTGAAAAAAAAAAAAAAAAAAAAGCAAGGTTTTTTATATCAATGCCAGATTTTCATGTGAAAAGGGATTGTTTTGATAACCAACTCAATTCATTCAAAGTAGTAACAATAATGTAATTTCATGTGATTTAAAATTTTATTGACAAGCTAAAGCCTCTTTCATGTGAAATTACAAAAAAAAAGTGCCTCGCATGCCACTCTTTTGGTTTGGGGCACTTTTTATCATCAAGATATCACATTCATACTAATTTGCCAAGATTCTCTTTTTCTGTGGTAAAAGATTCCCCTCTTGATCCACCAACAATTCGAATAATCTGAATAATACCTTGATTCATTTGCCGAACACCAAAAAACACAGGTAATCTATAAGGTAACTGCTGGTTCGAATCAAGCTTACTTGATGGTTGGGGAGTTGCAACGGCGGCCATCATGATATACTATAGTAGTGTATCGTTATTCAAATGCCGGTATCGCTAATAGTCTTAACTTACACATGGATATATAAGAGCGAATACTCCCCCTGATCTTAAAGTAGATAAAAAAAAAAGAATACTTGTAGCTGGTAGTCCAAATCCAAAACAATAGGCCCAATGTTCTTCAGTATAAATCATGCGCTGCTCAATTGACCAATCTTGATTGACCCATTTATATTCAAAACAGTAATACGCCACAACTATACAATAAATGAAGAACGATATTACAGTACCAATGACTGGTATATATTTTAACAAGGAAATAAATAATGCAAAATTGCCATATAAGATTACTGTGTTAATACTGCTATTACTGTCGTCCTGTAATTCAATACTGTTTTGTCGAGCTATTCTACTGTAAAGTTTGGAATTGACTAACAAACATATTAAATATAAAGGATAGCCAGTTAAATCCTATCGTATATACGTTATATTCTATCAATAATGATACTACTCATTCTTACAGTGTATGAGTATCCAAAAAGGTGATGGTCTGGAGTGTTATAAAATGTCTCTAATACAACAAGGATTCCCAAAAACACTACACCATTCAAAGCAAATGTCCTCAATAACGTGTGCTGAACATTCTTTGAACTATAAATCGAGAAGAACACGTCAATGAGGTATTCTTATTTAATATTTATATCAACTCGCACCTTGTAACTAAGCTTAAAACACGAGTCCAGTTAAACGAATCTTTCAAGCCTTTCAAAAACCAGGTTAAATGTGAATAGGCAGAAATATTTAACATCTAGAAATCGTATTCAAAAGGTTTTTCTTTTTTTTTTTTTTTTTCTTAAGGTAGGACTTTCAATAAACCTTAATGTTCCAAGAAAACCCTTTTTTTTTATATATATATTTTAATTCTAATTGTGGTCAATTACAACTTGCTTTATTTCAATGCAGACTCATTTACTGTTAAGAGAATATCCAAGAGCACTTGCTTTAAGGCCCACTGTTTTGGAAGAAGAACCTTCCGGTGTATTAGTATTTGAAGAATACAAAGGTTCAGACAATAGAGCTGTTGCTAAACTTATTGAATCATCAGAATTTGAAGACCAACAATGGCGTATTTTAAATTCACGTCCAGTGTTTGGATGCCTTGGTTTAATTACTATTCAATCTGGTAATTGAAAGGAAAAAAGAGAAACCCCATTTTTCTTACTTTTTGCTTTATTTTAGAATGCTTTGTCGCCATTGTCACAGATTGTGTTTCAGTTGGAAGAATAAGAGCTGGAGAAGAAGTCTACAAAATTCTATCAGTTTCGTTTTATTCACTTTCTTCTTCGAGATACGACGATTTTATTGATACGGGAAATTGGGACGATGATTGGGACCAGCCGAACAATACAACCTCCACTGCAATTCAACATCCTTGTGCTCAACTACAAAAATTATTCTCCACTGGCAATTTTTACTTTACTCCAGATTTCGACTTGACTAAAACTGTTCAGTCTCGGTAGTGTTGCCTACTTTTATAATCTGGATAACATGCTTATGACGTCATATTTTTTATAGCACATCAGCAGCATCACAAGGAGTTCATTCATTTGACGAACATTTCTTATGGAATCAGTTTTTAATATCTGGATTATTAGACTATAGATCGAAATTGGAAAGGAAAAAGCAAATGGATCTTGACAGAGGCGGGTTTTTAGTGTTTGCTATTCGAGGTTATGTTGGAGTAGAGTCGTTAGATTTGGATGGAGAAAGATATGAATTATCAGTTATATCGAAATTAAGTTGCCAGAGAGCAGGTACCCGTTTTAATTCGAGAGGCATTGATGACAATGGCCATGTAGCGAATTTTGTTGAAGTAAAGAGTGATTATCCCTTCTTTTATGCACTTACTCATGTGATTTTTAGACTGAGACAGTATTGTATTCCGATAGAATATGTTATTCTTATACACAAATAAGAGGCAGTGTTCCAGGTATACAGCAAACACCACTCTCTTATTGTTCGATTTTAACTCATTTTTATTAACAGTATTTTGGGAGCAGCAAGGTATGCAACTTGTTCAACATAAAATTCAAATTTCACGAAGTTCAGGTGCTACACAACCCGCTGTTAAACGACACTTTAATGAGTTGATTGACCGTTATAACTCTGTTTGCAATGTCAATTTACTATCACAAAGAGAAGGAACAGCTGGAGAACAGATACTTAGTAACGCTTTCAATTCAGCAGTAAAACAACTTGGTTACGACAATAATCAGATTTGTATGGTCAATTTCGATTTAAATTACGAGTGCCGAGGTGGAAACTATGACAACGTATCCTATCTCATGCAAGACATTCATCGCATGTTAGATGATTTTGGTTTTTTTCTAATGGATACAGAAGACAATCAAATTATTTGCACTCAAAAAGGCGTTTTTCGAACTAACTGTATGGATTGCTTGGATAGAACCAACCTAGTACAAAACGAGATTTCTCGAAAAGTGCTTTTAGGTTTTTTACAAATGAGACTTCGACAAAAGAATCTCCACTTAAATTATCTGATTGCCAAACATTCTCATTTATGGGCTGAAAATGGTGACGGGCTTTCTAAAATTTATGCAGGTACAGGAGCTTTGAAGTCAGCATTTACAAGAACAGGAAAAGTTACTTTTATGAATGTATTGAGCGATGCCACAAGATCAGTTAATCGTTTTTACATTAACAATTTTCAAGACAAGGCAAGACAAGAGGTTATTGATCAACTTTTGGGAAAATTAGCGAATCAAAGTATTATATCTATTTATGATCCTATTAGCGACAATGTCACCCGTCAACTTACGAAGCGAATCAAGGAATATTCAACAAGTAGGAAGATCACCATTTTCAGTGGAACGTATAATTTGAACGGAAGGCATTTTAAGGGTGAATCTCTTGAACCATGGCTGCTTGATCATTTTAAGTGTAAGCTTCTTAAAGTGATTGTTCTATGCTGTTATTTATTGAGACATAGGGAGTAATGAAGAGCCTGATATTTATGTCATTGGATTTCAAGAAATTGTCGAACTTTCGCCTCAGCAAGTAATGGCAACAGATGCAGAGAAAAGAAAAATTTGGGAACAGCAAATTGAAAAGACTTTAAATTCAAGAGCAGGAAGCAAATCAAAATATCTTTTGTTACGATCAAATCAATTGGTAGGAGCAGCATTAGTCATTTTTATCAAATCGGATATTGTACATGATATTCGTAACGTTGAAAGCTCTATTAAAAAGGTAAAAATTAAACAAGTATGTAGTTTATTTGCTCGCTTATATATCTGTGTATAGACAGGAATTATGGGAATTGCTGGTAACAAAGGCGCTGTGGCTATTAGAATGGATTACGGAGATACAAGCTTTTGTTTTGTTGCTGCTCATTTCGCCTCTGGTAATTGATATATGTATTGGAAATGAACTGAATAACTTATACATATATACTAGGCCATTCCAACGTTGATGACCGTAATGCCGATTTCCAAATTATTAACGACGGTTTACGCTTCTTGAGGGGAAAGAAAATTGACAGCCATGAGTAAGCAGTTTTTTATTTGATATTTTCAAGTTATTGAACTCATATTACTTAGTAATATTATCTGGGTAAGCGATTTAAATTATAGAGTTTCTTTGCCAAACGAGGAGGTACGTTGGGATTATGCATGTGTTTTAATCATTTGCTCATCTGAAGATAGGTTCGGTTGTTTGCCAGTGAAGGAAATATAGATGCTTTGTACAGAAACGACCAAGTATGGTCATATTTTTATTTAATCGATACATACTGACCCTCATAAAAATAGCTTTCACGAGAAATGCGGGAAGGGAGAGTTTTTCCCGGTTACCAGGAAGGTGATATCACCTTCTTACCAACTTACAAGTATGATATTGGCACAGATGTTTACGATACAAGGTATACTTGATTCTAATTTTGGTATGAAAAATACTAATGATTTTATACATAGTGAAAAGCAGCGAATTCCTGGTTGGACAGATCGTATATTATTCAAAGGAACACAATTACGCTTGCTGCAATATTCACGAGCTGATCTATATACATCAGATCATCGTCCTGGTAAGCGTTTCCATGGTTACAATCTATTTATTTTATTAATTTCATTTTAATTTTTTAGTGCTTGCTTTATTTGAAGCAGATGTAAGATAATACATATATGTCTTGGGCTTGAACATAACTTTATTAACTGCTTACTTTAGATACTTACTTTAGATCAAGAAGCTAAAAGTAAATTACAAAAAGATTTATACCAAAGCTTAAGCTCAATAGAAGTCCACACAACACCTCCACCCGTGTTACCGAAACGAAAAAACACGGTCCCTCCACTTTCATCATCCAAACTATCAGATTCTTTTGTAGATACGCTTATAGATGTTTCATTTGATAGTTTAGAATGTAAGTGATAAAAAAGGAAATAGAAATGTATGGTTAGATATTAAATTAATATATAGACCCTCCTCCTAGTACTGACACAAAAAAATGGTGGGAAGACGGTCAACGTAAGCTTATTTGTTCATTGATAAGACACACACACACACACACACACACACACACTAACAACTAATAATAGCTATACCAAAAGCAGATAAAACCCGCGCAATCAGTCAAAATCCATTTGAAGAAGATGGCTTTGTCTGTAAGTCGTCTCTAACCTATGAAAATGCACATGTATTCATCTTATATATATACAGTAACTAGTGGAAGTAGTCTCAAATTTCCTAGCTCGTTACAATCCGATAGCGAATGGACACCTCTAAGTCCTGTCTCCTATCAAGGACCGTCACTAACAAATGGTCTTCCTCAACCAGTAGAGAAGAAACCTTCATCATCACCGCCGATTACTTCTATCAATAGTAATAGCGTTTCTAGTGTCATTGGTTTTTGGAATAATAAGCAGTCGAATTAAACAAAAAAATGTAATATTATAACTTTTAGAATGTGTCTATTTACGTGTCATTTCGTAAATTAATGCGAGCGCGTGCTGCAGAGGGAATAGATTATCATTAAATTTAGCAACTGTTTTCTTATTGGCTAAACTCTGATATCCAATTTTCTCAAGTTTTTAAAAGAAACGTGTGTTCCAACCCTTTTCTTCCTTTTTTCTTCTTCTTTATGTAAATGGGAAATCAGACATCTCGAACTGTTGAAACAACATCATCTACAACACATATTGAAGATGATCCGTGTTTGGACAATATACGACATTGGCATGACAGTAATAATAAAAGACAATATCCTTTGCCAGTTGTAGAAAGTGAAGCGGACCATATCAAGACGAGAAAACAGTCATCACCAGCAGCAGTTTTATCCTCCAATAATAATAATTTTCGAAAACCTTTTTCTCGATTTTTTAGAGCCAACAAAAGTTTACCTCGTAATAACAGCTGTATTGATGCTACTATTACTACTACTACTACATCACCTAGCATACACCCTAATACCCAAGCAACACCAACACCAACAATAAATAATATAATACTTGATAACAAAATTATTAATACTGGTTATAATATAACACCTAATACGACTAATAGCACAAATACGACAACTACTTCTGCCACTTCTTCATTCTCTCAACCACACTATATACACCCTCTCGCTCCACCTTCTATCATCTCTATAGAAAGACATAATAGCATTGACTCTACGTCAAAAAAGTATAACAAGAGAGACAGCTTAAAATTATTAATGCAGCAAATACAGCTTAATTTTAAAATAAAAGGAAACAGAAAATATCATCAAGTCTCTGGTTCAAACTATTTATTACCTTGTGATGACGAAGAAATTGACCGCTTACATCTCCAACACTTTATGGTTCGATTTGCTATTCAAGGGTAAGCGTAACAGTGGGAACGTGTACCTATGATTAAATTTGCATACAGAAACTATTTAGCACCTGTTAGCGATGTATTAAGAAAAGGTGGTCGAGTACTCGATATTGGCTGTGGACCTGGTTCTTGGTCAATGGAAATTGCTGGTGAATACCCAAAGTCAACTGTCATTGGTATTGACATATCCCCTATTTACCCAAGAGATATTAAGCCTACAAACTGTGCTTTTTATCAATGTAGTATCTTGAATCCTTTACCTTTTGAAGACAATACATTTGATTACATATTCATGAGGTAAATGGAAAAAAAAAAAAATCCTATACAAACAACAAAAGGAGGAACTCATCTTATCTTTAGATTCATGTGTTTGGGTATCGAATCGAATAAATGGAATGATGTGTTGAATGAATTAATTCGAGTGTTAAAACCTAATGGTTGGATTGAATGGGTAGAAAACGATATCGAAATGCATCGCCCAGGTCCTGTCACTTTAGAATTTAACAAAGAATTAATCAACCTCATGCTTGCAAACAATCAAGATCCTCATATTGCAAGAAAGTTACCTGACAAACTATTAGCAACAGACGAACTAATACACGTATCCTCTACTTTTATCTCTTGTCCTGGCGGTCAATGGGCGGGAAAAGTAAACTTTATTCTAACCCTCTCTTTATGTCTTTTTTTTTTTTTTTTACTCATCTTTATTTTAGTTGGGTCAATTGACAATACAGTCTTGGAAGGCCTTCTACCAAGCATTACGTCCATTATTATCAGAGCACTGGGGAATATCTCAAGATGAGTACAACGAAAAACTAAGGCTTTGCTGGAGTGAAGCAGACAAATATAGAACGTTTGAAAATGTTCATTTTTCGTATGCTCAAAAAAAATCTTTACCCATTTCATCCGCTTCATCCATAAAAGAATAAAGCAGCAGATTCCTCTCTTCAACGCGTATTTGTAAATAAATAAGATACCGTCTATTTATGCAATTCCGACATCATAAAATGTATGTTCCAGGTTCCAAGAACTTTTGAAACCCCCTTCCCTACTTTTCAACACGTCAAATTGTATTATAAGGGTTGAAAGGGGGGATACAACTAAAGAATTTACTTATTATATGCACTAATATCTTGATCTCCCCCCCCCCTACTGATCTAAATATAGTGAAAACACAGTAACAATAGGCATGAAACTTCAAAAAATGACCCTGAAATAGTGTCAAATCAAGGAAGCAATTTATTTATCTTCTGAGTAATTGGAATGAGGGTGTTAATATGAAAAGAGTGCTAGAATACAGTAAATTGTTGACTAAATATATACACTAAGCGTATTGAAAAATATTTTTATCGTTGTATGGTGGAGACCAAGATGGTGGTTTATCTTGAAACATACCGTTTGCATCTTTTTCATCAGAGTGAACGTATGCTGACTTGGGAGGTGGTATATATCCATAACCTTCTTCTGATGATATGCGTTGATTAAAACGGCTACTTTTTAACGCATTGAAGCGATCATCGAATTCAATAGCGAGGGCCTATACAAAACGAGTCATGTATTGTATTTAACTTGATAAAGAGTATGTACATACATAAGTCGCATTAACACCAGATAATGAGCGTATTTTGTCCTTTGTCACATCCTGCTTGTTCTTTATAAATCGAAAATTTATACCTCTGATGTTTTCTGTTGCGTTTAGTCGTCCACATATTTCGAGAATGTTTTCTTCGAACTATATACAAGTTAGATGTTCATTCGTATTATAAGATAAGGAAAGAACCTTTATTCTTCTGCTTCTATAAAGCAGCATAATGAATAACGCGCTTGCTATAAGACAAGTCGGTAAAGCTATTAATGCAGATAATGTGTATGATTGTTCTGAAAGTAGATAGAGTGATGTGCAAATGGTCATCCACATGGTGATTAGAGTTACTATCCATATCGATTTCGGACCTGGAGGTGGTTTCATTTGTGTTGCTTGGTTAAATAGTCCAACAATTAAATGAAAGTCCTTAATCGTTAACTATTAAAAACATGGTTTGAAATAAAATATATACATCAATGAGGTGGAACAAAATAGTCTGTGCTTCACGTTACATTATTTTGCAGGTCAAACGTGTATTGATCGTCAAACTTTTTTCTGTTAAAAGATAAGTGAACACTTTTCATTTTTATGTAAGTTTTATTCGGTTTTAGTAAGTTGGAGGAAGAAAGAAGAAGAAGAAAAAAAAAAAAAAATAAGGAAAAACCTTTTATACATGACCAAAATTTTATTTTCAACAATTCTTATTACTTCTCAAGTTGATTGTAAATGGAACCCTTATTTCACCGCTATGTTTACTTGTTTGTATAAACACTGTAGTTTTTAAAATTTATGTATTTATTTTTATATATTATGCTTTAATCGAGCGATTTGTTGGCAAGTACACGGTCCAAGTTAAAGGCAGCTATATGTAAGTTTATGAAAATTAATACATCTGATTGAAATCCTCCTCCCCCACTACCGCCCCCCCCCCCTCTCCATATCCCTTATATCCCTTCTTTTTTTTAATATAATATCAAATCCACCCCCTTATTGTATGAAGCCCTAACTTACCACTAATAAATGAAAGATGCGTGAATGCTTGAGGAAAATTACCAAGCATTTCACCAGATCGAGCAACTTCTTCTGAGAACAAACCCAAATGATTACCGTAGGATAACATCTTCTCAAACATGACTACTGCACGAGCTAACAAGCGCTTGTCATATTTTCCTGCTCTTGTCAATGCCTCTACCAGCCAGAAGGTGCACATGGAGAAAGCACCTTCTAGTCCACCCACACCGTCGTCTGTCGTTAAGAAGTTATATCTAAACACAAGATCATTCGCCACCAAACCACCTTTTTCGGGAGGCAATAATGTACGTTTAATTGTATTCAACAATCGAGGATCCGTAGGCGAGGAAAAAAATACCAATGGCATAATCAAAGTACTAGCATCCAAAGCGTCTGGAGACTCAACACTCTGAGTATACATTTGCAATTCCTTGTTATAGCATTTTGTTTGAACAAGCTCGTATATTTCGTCTCTTGTCTCCATCCATTTCTGTCGGTTGGGGCATGGAAATACGCGCTTCTCTGACAGGCGCAATGCTACATACATAAAATTTTAAGTATTTATGCATTTTTTTATCGTATAAACTTACCTCTATCTATAGCGACCCAGCACATAACTAAAGAGTAAGTAAATTGTTGTTTGCGACCTCTTACTTCCCAAATAGACATATCAGGCACGTTCCAGTTATCACAGACATGGTCGGTTAGTTTACGCACTGAGCACCACATATCATAAGATATAGGGGTGCCATACTTGTTGTAAAGATAAATACCATCCATGAGCTCGCCATAAATATCCAGCTGAAGGTGGTCATAAGCACCATTTCCCACGCGGACAGGTGCAGAAGAGCGGTAGCCTTCAAGGTGTGGCAACTCGTACTCCTCAAGTCTCTTGACACCATCAATACTGTACATAATGCTTAATGATCCATCTTCGTTCTAGCATTGATAGTTTTTAAATTAGTATGAGCAAAAAAAAAAAAAAAAAAAAAAAACAGTTTTGATCTTTACCAAATCATTACAACGCTGCTCAACATATTTCATATATTCTCCAGCTTCGGATGTAAATCCTAGACGGAGGAAAGCATAAATGGTGAATGAAGAATCTCTGACCCAAACATAGCGATAGTCCCAATTACGTGAACCACCGATAGCTACGTGACAGAAAAGGAATATTGATTAAGACGTAGTTTGTTTATTCACGAGTTAAAGCTTACCTTCAGGTATACCAAATGTAGGTGCAGCAACAACAGCGCCGGTCTATCAAATACAATCATTTTATTAGAAAAGCCTAGGAATATTCGTTTTATTATTACCGGCTCATATGTCAACAGTTTCAAAATGAGAGCGCTTCTCAGAACTTGCTCTCGGTACCGACCTCTATAGGTACTTTGTGCAACCCAATTAAGCCAGAAGCTGCTTGTTTGCCTGTACAAGGCATCCAATAAGTGCTTTGTCAATGGAGGATCAGTAGCCCATCTTAACTTTTTGTCGCGCACCGTCTCTTTCTTCTCCTTGTCATTGTTCTGATGGTGTGAGGTTTCAGAGGATGGCATTTCACGGAAAACAAAAGTGATTTCTTGGGTTTCTTGTAAATCAAATTCCGAATAGACACCCTTTCCTTTCAATCCTTCACTCTTTTCATCCACACGCAGACGCACCAAAGGACATTCCAACTCACCACAGCTCACAAGGTATCGCAGATCCATGGAAATACCTTGGCTCTCAAACACAGCGCATTCACGACTTTTCAAGTACTTTGAATTTTCATCGGGATCATAGGATTCCTGCAGTTCCGTGTAGCGCTCTTCTTCTTCCGTCAATTCGCGAGTTACAAGGCGTGTCGTGTGCGTATCTTGGGCGTAATTAAATGCAGGGTAGCACTCCAATTTGAATGGAACAACACCACGAATAACACGGACCTTTCGAATGAGCCATGGAAGCAAAGGCTTCTTAGAGATGCGCTGGTTTTGCGTGGGTACATGCATGTAGTCAATGATTTCAGCAACGCCTTCATCTGATAGAAAACGCGTAATAAGGATGTTGTTGTTGGGGAGATACATTTGTTTATTGCTTGTGTGTGGAAGACGCGGAGAAATAGAAAAAAATCCACCTTTCTCTTTGTCAAGCATACGTAGAAAAATAGAAGGAGAGTCGAATTTGGGATAACAAAAGAAATCAATGGATGCGTCCGTGCCTACCAAGGCGACCGTTCTCATGTTGCCAATCATGCCGTAGTTTTCAATAGGAAGATAGCCTCTACGACGATAGTCACATCGAGTATTTTCAACATCTAGTTTAAGGAAATGGTCAGGGTTAATGCTTTGACGGCGTGTGTCAGCTACATAGCGTGTGCCCTCTGGTAGCTCTTCACAGGGTTCTTCGCTTCTTTCGATTTCATAATCCAATTGGTAGCCATAAGATTTATCGTTATCGTCACTTTTATCTTCAGAAGTCAATTCTTTTTTATTTGAGGACATAGTGTTGTAAAAAAAAAAAAAAAAAAAAAAAAAAAGAAAGATTGGATTCATGCGTTTTGTTTTTGAAACGGGTAAAATACATGTTTATTTTGATTGGATAAAAAAAAAGTTTTGCATTAATTGTAAAGACAAGGTAAAATTTTACCACTGCAGTCACCAAAACCAATGGAATAACCTTTTTCTTTGTTAACAGCTTTTCCGGTAATTTTAACTTCGTCGCCGTCTTGCAAGAATACACGTTCAACGCCATCTTGGAATTTGATTTTGTCTTGCCCGCTCCAAGTAATTTCCAATAATGAGCCATAGGATCCTTTTTCCTGTCATATAAAATTGAAGTTCAGTTACGTGTTTGATAGATATGAGTGGCTACTCTCAACTTACCGGTCCAGAAATGGTTCCGGTTGCTCCCATGTCACCAGGTCTCAAATTACATCCGTTCACTGTATGATGAGCCAATTGCTGTGTGATTGACCAATACATGTGTTTTAAGTTGGAGACAGTGACCGTTTCGAATTTGGATGATTCAGAAGCTGTATAAAAAAAGTCCGAGATGAGCATTAAGGTCGCAAGTATCATATACATTAGTAACTTACGTTTAATATCAACTTTTAACTCTATATCATAAGCAGATGCACTAGTTTCTTGAAGATAAGGTAATGGCTGAGGTGAAGATTGATCGGGACCATCCACCAAGAAAGGTTCAAGTGCGTCTAAAGTAACAATCCATGGAGAAATTGTTGTGCCAAAGCTCTTACCTAAGAAGGGGCCTAAGGGAACATACTCCCAAGCTTGAATGTCACGAGCTTAAGAAAATACTGGTGATTAATGACTTTCTCTAGTGTACTCATGTATTTTAACCTTACCACTCCAATCATTCACTAAAACCAAGCCGAAAATGTGATCCCTCGCATCCTTAATTTCAATACGCTCACCAAGCTTGTTACCGGTGCCTACAAACCAGCCTACCTCTAATTCAATATCTAGTCTAACAGAAGGACCAAAAACAGGTTGTTTGGCATCTTTAGAAGGAAGTCTTTGTCCAGCAGGACGACGAATGTCAGTACCGGATACAATAACAGATGAAGCGCGACCATGGTAGCCCACGGGAATATGAAGCCAGTTAGGTTGAAGTGCATTATCTTTACCACGGAACATAATTCCGACATTTGTAGCATGTTCGCGAGAACAGTAGAAATCAGTATAGTCACTATATCATTATTTTAGTCCTATATTAAAAGACAAAAAAAAAAAAAAAAAAAAAAAAAAAGGTAACTTACCCAATAGTAGCGGGTAAATGCATTTGTACACTATCTAAAGGCACCAACACCTTTGCGCGGAGCTGTTCATTATCTCTTAATTTTTCATTGTCTTTGGATAATAATTCTTGAATGGCCAAACGAGTAGCTCTCCAAACAGGACGTCCTAATGACATGAAGTGATTTAAGCTTGGCTAAGAATTTACAAAAGTAAGTATTTTCGCGATCAACCTATTTGCTTTCTTACCTGGTTAAAAATCATGGAAGCACCAACTAATCCTTGAACATGATCTAATAAGCCGGCTTTGGATAACTCGTATAAATCGACTACTTGGTCTCCAATAGCTGTACCGATACGTGGTTCCGTCTGAAGAAGCAATTAGGATTATCCACGCGTACATGGATTATTTTGTTTACCTTATCCTTTGCGGAAAATACACCAAAGGGGATGTTTTGAATTGGAAAATCAGAATCTTTAGATACGTTGATGAAACTTTCGAGGATAGGTGACATTTTTAGTTTTTTGAAAAAAAAAAAAAAAAAAGGCTGGTCGATAGTAAATACAGCCAGATCTATATATACAAAAGGTCACATGATCGTGGTAGATGGTGCGACGTGAGAATGTTAGCATAAAACGGTACACCGCGAATAAGGTAATTCGATCAATAAATACAAGAGAATGATAAATGTAGTCATTACACCACTAAATAAACTATAGCCTATGTAAGCTGGGGGGAAAATAAGAGTATAATAGCAGTAAAACTTTATCAGTTTTTTTTTTCAAATTGATTTTGAAGGCACGGACGATAGGAGATAATAGCGTATTTCTATTACAGAAAATCTAAAATAAAATGTTACAAAAAGACATATAGAAATAAAATAGACACAAAAGTATGCACTATTGCTATTTCTGTCGGCATATGCGTTGACAGTAATTTAGAGATTGATAGAGGAGGTAAGTATATTGTTAGTGCTGTTGTAGTAAACCAGGTTTGCGTAGAGATAGCACAATGCCAATGATATTTCCAAAGGATGTCCAATATATTTCCAGCGAACTCAAGTATTTCCTGTTCAAATATACGGCCATCAAGGTAAAAAAGCTTTTAAGAATATACCATAATCCTTGTGGCAGAGGTGTGTCCATTATTGAGAGATGTTGAAAGGCAGCAAACCCCCCCCCCCTATAAAATACGTCTAAAGGAGACCCCTCAAAATTTCTCTGGAGGAACTACTATGTAAATTCACCTCACCCTCTATAACATAACACACGATTTGTACATGGTGTTCATAACGCTAAATGGAGCAGCAGTAGCTAGGACCTCCTTGCTATACTATTCTATTGAGAAAATCAAGAGCTACATGCAAAAAGTTTGCTTTGTGGGATAACTACAACAAGTATTACAGTTCAACCTAACTTGCTATACATAAGCCTTCCTTTATCCATGGAATATACCTTGAAGACACAGACACACACACACACACACACACAAGAATAATGTGTCTGTTTTTAAGTATACTACCTTCCATATTCCCTACACGGTCAACTAATTCTATAGTATATGTCGCTCTAAATAGTAAATGAAGCACGCTTTTTACTAAATGTTCATGATTGCATTTTTATTCACTATTATTAAAACAACATTATAATACACATGTAATTAGTTTGATCCGTTAATCATGTCGTAAAATAAATCTAATAATGTTGCCGAAGACCAAGCTTGAGTAGGCGAAGAGTCATGACAGTAACTACCGTCCTTGTTTGTCAATTCGGGAAGACCTCGCCATACAGTTTCGGCAATGTATTCACGGTGTTTTCTCAGAATGCGAGCAATATCTTGTGCCGAAAGAGCATCAAACAAGCGAGCAGCACGAAGATAATAACCTAATGGCCATAGCCACTCGGGCCCTTGGTGGTAATTTCTTCCTTTGCCTGTCTGAAAATCATCAGAGTCATCCGAGTTAATATAGTTAGGTCTGTATTGCTGATCGGTAGGATCCAATGTACGCATACCAAGAGGACCAACAAGGATATCGTGACAGTATTGGATACAATAGGCAGCATGCTCTTTAGAAAAGAGCTCAGGGGCAACAGCCATTGCAACAAACAAATTGCAACGAAGTTGATACTCAGTGTAAGCCTCTGTAGCTCTGTATACGTCCTTATAAACACCACGACGGTTAACAATCTTACTGATCACATCGTACTTCTTATCTTCAGAAGGCTTCTTGGGAATGTAGTAGACACGTTCGAAATTTTCCTGCAAAAGCTTTTCCCATTCCTTGAACGTCACCGTTTTTTCGCCTTCACCAGCTTTCACATGGTCAACACCAGACCATTGATATTCGCCTTTTTCTACCAATTGATTGATCCAACGGAGAGAGCTCTTCAATAGACCTGTAATTTCCACAGGTGCACCATCACGGGGTGTACCAGGATATCCTTTGTTGTGGGCATTGGCGCTTTCACCCATTTTGTCCATCCACGTACCGCAGTTCCAGATGTTACCGCCTACAAGAACACCGGAGGCCCAGTCAACCTCTATATCAATGTTGAAACCCCTGTCTGTCATTTGCTCATCAATCTTCGGACCAGCATTAATCTCTCTAAAATGAATACCGCGGGCATGGCGTTCCATGATCTCTTGCATGACCTCTGCAACAGTGGAAGAATAAGTATAAGCATCCTCAACCTCTATAAAGCGGTCATCCTTGGGAAAGCGACGAGGCACCTTTTCTTGAAGAATAAATTTACCATCGGGCGCTATAGTGTAATAGTCTTGGATGGCTTGCATAAAGAACCAAACGGAATCTCTTGAGTTGTAACGAGGATAACGAACTGAATCCAAAAGATTAGGTATCAGGCCATGACGGAGGGAGCTAGCAAATGCAATAATATGGTCCTTGGCTTCTTGGTAACGACCTGTAGCTAAAAGTAGACCACGGAGAGAGATAAAGACGTCACGACCCCAGGTACGCATGTGGCAGGTGGTGAAATGAGGTAAACCTGCGGCCAAAGAGGGTGTCGACTTTACAGGAGAGAGACTTGCAGAAGGAACTTGGCACAGCATTTGAACGCTCGTCATAGCAAGTTGCTTGATGAATGTATCACCCTTTTGTATGAGAGGCGACATCAACGTCAATGCATGTGCATATACTTTATCGTAAGCTGTCTTCATAATCAAAGCAAAGTACTTGGGAGAGAGGAAATCAGGTACTTCTTTTACTAATGCTGCACGTTTTTCAAACCAAGAAATCAATGCTTCGAGACTAGGATAGTGTTCCTTGTATTTATGGAGACGACTGATAGTATAATCTAGCGCCCAGTGTCCAGCTCTCAAGTTGTCACATAGAGGGTGACCAAGATCGTTGTTTGTGATAATAGGTTCTAGGACAGACATAAAACCTTGAAGGCCGGCATATACTAACTTTCCGTAACTAGGAATTTCATACACCCCGTCGCCATGAGTGGAATCGCGTTCTTCAGCTTCGCAGCGATACAAGACAACATTGGTAGCCAAAAGGTCAAGGTCTTTCACAGTTTCATCATCAATACTTGAAATAATCTTGTGAATTTCAGCATACTTGTCGCCAATAGAAGTTTTGAGTACGCAGATAGACCCAGGGGTAAAAGTGTCTGGCAAAATGACTTCAACATACTGTCCTTTGTCGTCTTGACGCTCTTCAAGGCGAGGAGCTTCTAGCGTTTCAAGGTGACTGGGGAGACCCTCAAGGTATCCTGAATCTTTTGCCTTATGGTCATCAATCTTAAGAGAGTAGCCAAAAACATGTTCAACTTGAGATTTGCGGAGACGGATAGGTCCATGACCGGAGCCTTGGCCAGGGAAAGCGGTGCGAGAAATAAGCAAATAGCCAGCTTGGGATCCAGGGTGTTGACGATGGACTTGCAAGAAGTCATTTTCTTGATGCACATACACTTCGCGGTAGCCTTCGAGACACATTTCTTGATGTAACTTCAATAATCTATGCTTAGCTTCGACAATTCCCGAGTTGTGCTTTGGATTAGGATTATAATTACGCTTTTCATTCACAATGTCTAGAAGACGTGGGTAAATTTCATCATAACCTTTAACACTACCCACGGCACAATCGGAGAATGCAACAACAGCGGCATTGGGTAAGGTGTCCTAAAAATAGAACGAACAGTTCGAACAAGCTATCATCACAAAATCATATTTTTTTTACCTCTGCTGTTCGTTTTTGAAGTGGCGTTTCGTTATCATGTGTACAGTCCATGAAAAGAGCACGAGGCATGGATCCGTGAGCAATAGGAATACGAATAACTTTATCATGTTCATCACCTTCATAAGGTACCTTTTTCCAAATCATATCTTCATCCATGCTTCCGACAGGTTTGCCACCGTGACGATGTGCTAACCGAGATAGCTCATGTGTATCCCAGGCTTGCATTGCTTCACGAATGAGTGCATGAATACCGAGACGCGATACAAACTCATTGTCTCTTTCAGGGGATCCTGTAAAAAGCTCGGCTAGAACATACAAATCAGGACGGATCTTGCGGGCAGCATCCAAAAAGTATTCAGCAACATGGATTGGTGTAGAATGGCAATTGTCAATTCGAATACCATGGAACATGCTTGCAATTTGCTCAGTATAATCACGCATGTGTTTCCATAACCAAGGGTTATCGTCAGGCTTCTTGCCATAACGCAGTTTGACACAATCTCCCCAAATAATAACTTCACGACGCAAGTATGCTGTAGAGCCTGGTCCAGCAAAATCTTTGAGAGGGTCAGCATTCCAGATCCAACCATTGTTTGCCAACATCATACTGCCTGCAGGATGCTTGTTTTTCTTATCTTCAAGGCGAGTAAAGTAGGTTTCAATAACAGGGTTGCTTTACATAAAAAGAAGTCAACGAAAATATAATAGCATAGATGTATTTTTTTTTTTCATTTAGATTACCTTCTAGAGATAGGTCCAAGTTTAGGTCCATTTTCAGCTAAACGAGTGAAAATAAGTCTACCCTTCATGTTATCCAAAGCTACCCTGCATTCTTCATCGTATTCTTCGTAAAGAGGCAAGTTATAATCGTTAAGTAATCCTTGGAAAGATTGAGCTAATGCTTCTACGCGATCATCTGAAACTTGGTCGAGAGATGCGATGTTATTGAAAGCTAATAAGAAGCTGAGTGCTTTAGAGAGATTGATTGATTTGTGGAAACGAGTTCCTAAATGTCCGTCTTGAATGACTTCCTTTCCAAACAGAGCAACACGTTCCTTGACTGGTAAGTTGATGTCCTTGTAAACAGAAGGGTCGCATTGCGTTTTGCGATCATAGAGCGCCTTACGGACTTCCTCTACGTATTTTGCTACATCAATTACCTTATATTCGTACAATTTCAACTCATTAAAAGTGTTCTTTTTGATATAATTCATGATGGTATCGGCATCTTGAGCGGAATTTATTTCAGTTGGGAGTCCGTGTTTTTCCATATTCCCGGAAAGTTCAATCAGAGCAGTGTCAAGCTCATATGCAGGAACCAAATAAGGTGAATTGTGAAGATTATAACCTACCGAGTATATGTGAGATTAGTGTTATAGGTAATAAGAGGACGAATGACTACCTGCTTCTGGGTGATCTAACAAGAATTCGGTACTATTACTTGTGTGGTTCCAAACAACGTCGGAGAGACTGAGTATACCGTGTTTTGAATAAAGTTTAGCAATGGCTGATTCAACAACGGTAAGTTTTTCTTTGTTTGATTTTTTACGGTCATTCTCGTTGAATACGTCATCATCGAAAGAAAGCTGATCACTGATACTGTAAGGTGAGTTAGAGTCACCACGCTTTTGTAAGGGAACAAAATGAATCATATTATAGCCAGCATATTGAGTTTCTTCAATAAGGTTTTCCCATTCAGTGATAGGCCCCATCCATTTAGGCACCATAGATAGGATCATAATACCATCTAGAGGCAAAAGTTCATCTTTTTTGTTGGGCAATTGAATGCGGGGTTCAGCAATTACATAACCTGTTTTGGATATTTTGGTGGCGTTATCAAGAGTGAATTCCACTTTATATTGGTAAGCACCAGGAAGATCCAGTTTAACGTCACAATAAGCATGAAGTAAGTTAGGATCCTTGTTAAACCTACAAATTATAGTTTAGTTTCATGTTTTATATATATATATATATAATAGAATTACTTTATGGGATTGAAGTTGTGTCTGTTAAAATCTCTAATATTATATAATTATGGATTCAGTTACATTTGAAACTAGCAAAAAGTACTAATATTTACCCATTATCAACTGGATAGTTTGTGTACAAAGTAGGTTTACCACAAGCAGCTAAAGAGCCGGGTTCTAAAATAAATCTTAAGATTACATTGCCTTTAAAAAGAGGAATACGGATATACTATAAAGAAACGCGTTATTCGTGCTATTAAAATAATAGCTTGCATGATGACTTACAGTTTTATCTTGAGCTGGTGAGCCATCATCGGCTAATGTAAGGGTGTAAAGTCGAGGAATACTTTGAATGTTTTCTACCTCTTCAATATGTACCATGTTTTTTTTTTAGTAGAAGAAAGAAGAAGAAGTATCTAAAAAAGATTATTGCGGGAAAAGAATGGGACAAAATCTCGTTTTTTCTTTTTGGGGGAGGGCCTGATATTTTTATGCAAACTTTAAAAAAGCTCCCTTTTGCTGATGACTCCTCTTTTTTAGACTTTATATAAGATGGTGATTTTCTCTTCTTTTCTCTCTTTCTTATATAAAGAAGATGGACACATCATCTTTTATAAGTGATGTCACTTTTTCAAAACCAATAGAACTAGATTTGGCTTTTTTAGGGAAATATCAATCGAGTTTCCTGTCTGATAAGTCACCCACTGTGCAATCTCCGATCGAAACAAGAAGTCATAGTAATAATGAGTCTCCAACAAAAGAAGAAGGCTCAAAACGATACAAGAGAGTTCTAAAAGTCACTAGGAACTTGTTAGTAAAATATTGGTTCTTGCTAGGTTTATTAATTGCTATCCTACTAGCGTGGAGATTTCCTGATGTGGCAAGAAAAGGTGGTTACCTTCGTGCTGAATGGAGTATCAAATGGGGTAATACAGAAACAAAACAACGCATCATCACCTTAACAATTTATAATTTATAGGTGCTGTCATCATCATTTTCTTTATTTCAGGAATATCGTTACGCACAAGAATATTGGCCCAGACTTTTATCAGAGTTCGCTTACATTTATTAATACAAATCATCAATCTTGTCTTGATTCCTTTCTTTATATTTGGTCTTGTCTTGTTCTTTTTTAAAGTACATACGGCTGTAAATTCACTACTATTAATTGGTGTCGTCATTGCTCAGAGTACGCCTACAACTGTGTCTTCTAATGTAGTCATGACAAAGAATGCAAAAGGGAACGAGGCCTCTGGTACGTAAATTAGAAAATAAAATACAGATCTCAATAGCTATTAACTCTTATCAAAGCGTTAATGAATGCTGCATTAGGCAACGTTCTAGGTACGTCATTTTTACTAATGATAACATTCAACTCATCTTCTTTGATTCAAGGTATCTTTGTATCACCTGCTCTTGTGTCCTGTTTTCAAGGACCGTTATTGGCTGCTTCACCTGAAGATGAAAGCCCAAATACGGCAGGAGGCTCAGTTGATTTTGCAACTGTCTTGAAGCAATTAGGTCTTACTGTACTACTTCCTTTGGTTGTAGGGCAAATAATTCAAATTATGTTTACAGAAACATGTGCAAAAATCAAAGTTAAATGGAGACTTTCTGATGTTAGTAGTTTCTGTCTTTTGCTCATGGTTTGGTCAGTGTTCTCGGATGCTATTCATGCAGGATCATTTGCTGCTGTATCAGGAAAAGATATTGCTATCATTGCTATCTTTAATTTCATCTTTTATGTGTTATTTTCCTTGGTTTGCTTTTTGTTAGCAAGACTACCGTATCCCAAAAAGTTATTTGGTACAGTAAAATGGTTTGATACATTGCGGTATTCTCGCGAAGATACAGTCGCTGTCATGGTAAAGCGCTCATTATATTTACTTGTAAGTACTTACTATAGATGATAGTTTTGTGGTGCCACAAAAACTGTTGCAATGGGAGTACCATTGATCAATGTTTTATACCAAAAAGGAGATCCTGGTACAATTGGTGTTCTTTCAACACCTTTACTTTTGTATCATGTTGAGCAGCTCATTCTAGGAAATATCGAAGTGGAGATTCTCAAGAAATGGGTCTCTCGCGGCCAAAAAAGAGACGAACAAAAAGTTGAAAATGAAAACCTCGATTTGCCTCATCATAGCAGAGATGAAGAAAGTGGCATGACACAGACAAACCTCAGTCAAACAAAATTATAATGCTCATATATAATTATTTAACTGTACATATCCTAATATTTTGAAGAAGTAATAATAAAATGATGAATCAAGTAGTTACAAATATCATGTAGGGATCTTCTTCTGCATCTTCTTTTTTAATGTAGATCTATAAACTTTCGTATAAACATCCCCCTACGTTATCTAGTTACCAGCTCTCCCTAAGTTCATTTATATCTGATGACAACATCTTATTGTTCTCAAGTATAAGAGCGCTGCACATACATGCAGGATATACGATAAACATACTTACCATCAGCACGAGATACTACCATCATCATGTGTAACAATATGCTTAAACAACAACAACACATAGCTTTATAACTGATGTATTATATATATTTTAGATTGGCCCCGTGCTCTTTTGTAGCAATATCAGTCTACATCATGCAACTAATGCACATAGCTCTTTTTTCTTTATATTACTATTTGTATAATATAGTATATGAATGTATCTAGTGCACCTAAACCAACCAAACTATGTACGGTTCCAAGCATACATACAATCCTAATGATCTAACTAGCCTTTATAATATTCATTTAATACACCATCAATTTTTACAGAAAATAAGAATGTTCACAGTAACATACACAAACGTCAATACACTATATACACCATTTGTATAGCTCTGTTTAATATCAAGATATTCCCTGATACCTCATTGTACTGTACTACATAGGTATAATTTAAAAGGCTATCAATTTAGGTAACATACAATACAACTACAATTGAAAGATAAAGACTTATGTATCGCTCCCAAGTCCCTTTTTGCGCTTTCATCGATCAACTTGTCTAAAAAGCAATTACTAACTCTGTCTTACCTCGTTACTGTATCATAGAGTCTTATCAATTAAAACAAGAAGGCAACCATAGCTAATTTTACGCAAACAAGAGGCCGCCCAGTAAGTTCAATATGAAGCGAAAAGGTTCGCCTACTTCAGTTGAATGCGCTAGTCCATCCGACCCTATTTTTATAAAGCATAATTTCAGAAAGTAAAATCCTATCCCAATTACATCCGCTGAAGAAGTCTAAAAAATACAAAATATACAATATAGACAACATTGACTTTACATATCACAATTGTCAACTCTTATTGTAACTAACAAAGTTTTGGCTGTGGTAATAGGGCTTTTTGTAAATTCTGTGCTTTAATTGATCAATTAAATGACAGCTAGTTACAAATAAAAATGCAATCATGAACATTTAGTAAAAAGCGTGCTTCATTTACTATTTAGAGCGACATATACTATAGAATTAGTTGACCGTGTAGGGAATATGGAAGACGGTATACTTAAAAACAGACATATTATTCTTGTGTGTGTGTGTGTGTGTGTCTGTGTCTGTGTCTTCAAGGTACATTCCATTGATAAAAGAAAGCTTATGTATAGCAAGTTGGGTTGAGCTGTAATACATGTTAGTTATACAGCAAAGCAAACTTTTTGCATGTAGCTCTTGATTTTCTCAATAGAATAGTATAGCAAGGAAGTCCTAGGTACTGCTGCTTCATTTAGCGTTATGAACACCATGTAAAAATCGTGTGTTATGTTATAGAGGGTGAGGTGAATTTAAGGGATCCCATTTGGACGCATTCCACTGTGTGTGTGGGGGGGGGGAGTCCTAAAATTACATTTGTGAAGAAAAGCAGTCATAAATATAATTCATGCAAAATTACCATAATTTATTGTTCGTCTCTTTAGAATAAAATACAATTTGGCCATTAATAACGCAAAGGAGTGTATCTGGGGGACACTTAAAAAATTGTCTAGAGAGAACACTAATATAGAGTTTTGGCGTGTGGTGACACCTCGCTTGATCCAAACTACTCCTTGTTTTATAGCATACTGATTACTGTCAATTTTGGAGAAACAGTTCATTTCTTCTTTTTTCCTCTTATCATTTTTTCTCATCAATAATGAATAGAAGTAGCTTTTTTGAAACCAGCGAACAACTTGATTTTGAGATGTATCTGTCACAAACCCATGATGATTTCGACAAAAAGGATCTCAAGTCATTGAAAACCATTTTACAACATTACATATTCGACCTTAATTCATATTTCAAAAGTGCTGATGACCAAACGAAATCTAAATTAGGAAAATTGAAAACTTCATATACAGTAAGTAGGAGTATCATCTATTAGTGTACAAGCGAATATTTTAACTTAACTTCTTAAAGAATGTTGAATTGAAAAAAATTCTTACCTACCAACGACACTGAAGAGGAAGTTGACGACGAGCAAACAAAAGTAATCATCAATGCCACGTTTAATGGAGAAGTCCAAGCCCAAAGTGTAATCCTCGGTTCAGTAAGTACACATGAGTTCTGAGATGGCTACAATGTGAGCTAACCAATCTGTTTAGAACAATAATGTTTTTGTTGATCGTACTTCTTTGGGAGTAAGCTTAATTAAATACGCCTCTATCTCATTATATCTAATTATTATTTTCCCGAGTTTAGAAGCATGATATTGACCAGCCTGCATCTGAAGTGCCTAAAAGGCAACGAAAGCAGGTTGTGAACGATAATTACATCAATTCTGAAACTATCAGCGAAGAAGATGTATGATACAGAAGAGCATTATTTTTACATAAGTTAGCTGATTTTTTTTTTTTTTTTTGCACCCGAATGTAGGATTCCAACAGTGATTTGTTTATGTCAGAATCGTCCTACGTTCCAAGTGAGCTTGCTGAGGCTCCTTGCGGTTACATTTGCAAGATGGGGATGCCTGAATTTGATGCCAAGGATATTCCAAAAGCTCCAGTAGATATCGTTGACAAACATCTTGCTTCTTTAGTTTCTGAAGCACACAAGTTGATTGCTAGCCATGCTCTTTTTCCAACAGATATAGAAAATCGCTTGAGATCCTCTGCAATCTTCACTGCCTCAGATGATGAAGTCACTGAAGTTAAAGTGGTGACCTTGCCAAGCAATGTTTACGAAAACATTCGCGAATTCAAAAGGGCGGTCCAAAGCCAAAAATTCTACAACCAACCTCAAGCTAGCAACAATCATCTTGAGCTTTCAATGAACAATGTTATCTGCTCAACGTATCTTTTGCACGGTGCACACCGTTAAAATCGATGGCTAATTCTTGGTACACGTACTATTTTCACGTACTTTTTCAAAAAATTGCGATTTTGCTAAATGCACACGCTCATTACACGTAGATATCTGTTGAATCTTTACTGAGCATTAAATGCATCCTTTGTATAATATATCTAGCTGTTCTTGAGACAATGAACCCTATTTATTGACATTGTCATAGAACAAAGAGACATAAGCAAGTCCGCAGACTGGCAACATTTCTTTTATTTATAAATAGGAACAACTTTGATTATTATTCTTTTACTTTTACTTTTATTTTATACGTTTTATGCGAACTTATATCATCCAAGAAGAGGATTCACTGGAAAGCAAAACAAGATCCTACAAAAGTCTTCCTTTTAACGGTTGTGCTCTTCTTACACTTTTACCGTGTGTAATGAATGCGTGCAAATAACAAATCCCAAAAAACCCCTTTTACAAGTCCACGTCATGCTTTTTGCAATTTTTTGTTGTAAAAGTACGTATACCAAGAATTAGCCAAAATCGAAAGGTTCTGAATTAAATTTGATTGCCAGTTCTGTCTCAACCTTTTTATTCCCGTTCTTTTCTTCCCACGACAGGGTACAAATGGAGTTCGATGCTGTATCCTGGGTATTTAAACAGGGGGAAGCAGTGGGTGAGGACAAGCTGCGTCCTGATATTTTAATACATGCTGAGCAGCATGGGAAGATCGTGGAAGTTGCTTGTGGAGAGGTGAAAAATGTCGACACCACCCAAGAAAAACTGAATGAAGACAAAATGCGTGTCTTAGAAATTATGAAACGACAACTGCATGTACGTTTAAGACATGCAAAATCAACCAATGAAGCGGTAACGTTTGGAATTTTGGTGCGAGGTAAGTCTTAGAAATGTTAGCATAATTTACATGGAACTAAAAGTTGTTTGGTTATTCTGTTTACAAAAAGCATCTCAGTGTCACTTCTTCGCATGACCATGGACTTGACTAAAGGTGTCTATGTTTACCATGAGCAGGCGCCATTCGCCTTACCGACAACATATGAGACTCACGCACATATGGACATTTCTCTTGAGTTGATCCAAAGCTTTAAGGTATATTTGAAGCATATCCTTATTGTCATGAAAATAGCTGGTAATAATTTCTATCTTATAGGAAAGCGTGATTGATTCTTTGGCGAAGCCAGAAGACGACAACAACAAGGAAAATGTAATTTGGGATCTGTATAAAGATCATGTACGCCCAACTGTGTCGTCATTTACGCCAGTTTACAATCCTGACAAGAAATAATATTTTCACATTCCTTATTTATGTTTTTATGCAAGTATGTGATGATCTGGGCCCGAGATCTCCATTATTAATGTAAATAAACTGTATATTTAAATATAAGATCAATCGAACAACAACTGTACATAAGTGAGACTTAAAGAGATTAATACATCATAGATATAAGAATAAAGTCTATATATAAACAAAGGACATTGAATGCTAGTAGTAATTATATATAAGCATGCTAATACGAAATATAAACTAGATCCAATAAGGCTTGGTTAGATCAAGAGATTACTCTATTAAGAAGTATAGCAATGTTATTGTTATACAGGCACAAAAAGTACTATTAAAGCAGAATAATAACAATAATATCTTTATAAGGAATCAGAATAACTTCAATTAGTCATATAACAGCATTTTATAATTTAGTATAAATAGTAGTAGTTTCTTTTTATTATGAATAAACATCTTAAAACCGTCTCAAAGTATCTTACCTACCTTTTATTGTAAACTTACTTTGAGTCATCACAAAGTATGTTCTCAATTATGCCTTATGATCCAACTTAAAATTTACTCCTATGCAAGTATGTTCTCACTTATGTCTTATTATCCAACTTAAAATTTACCCCTATGCTATCTACTCTCTATGTCTTGCTTTATTTTATTATCTATGAATACTTTACTATCAAGGCGAACTCAAGAATATTTTAACATCATAGCGCTATACATCAATTTATGAATAAATATATAAAGATAATAATTAAGATGAAATAATTGAACAAAGAGTAAAACCTCCTAAATAAAATTTATTCACAAAAAGTATTGAGTGGTGATGCACGATAAATCCGATAATGCTGTAAGCTCTATAGAGGTCACAATTGTTGAATAATATATTGCTGAAAGCCGGATTTCAGTGAGAACAATTAGCAGTGATTGAGGAATAAATCAAAAGCACTACGAATGACAGCTGATTGTTCCTAATAACAGTCCGGAAGAGGCGATATGTTGATTGGTCTTGCCACAGAACTACTGAGTATTACATAATTGCCAGCCACTGATATCGCCAACATTCAAGAATTAATCTGTGTTTTACACGTCCTTCTACAAATATTATATCCTCATTATCAGCATATATCAAAAATTTCAGAAATCATTCATTAATTGTTTGTAAACTATGGTAGACTACCAGGAATATTGCTATATTGGATACAATCTACATAAAAACACCTTGGATTTACTGTTAATAAAAAAGATAATATAGCAAGAATATATTACTAATTTCGAAGAATCCCCTCAGCGATTGAGCATAAAGGGCTCCGACAACCATCGTAAGAACCAGCCAGCAGAAATTTACGTAATGCGTTCATGAAGTAAAAACAATCCCAATCGCACACGTTCAAAAGGCAGCACAAAAAGCACCACACGATCAAGGTGGGGGTGTCATGGCAAGGATAACCATCAAGCTCATGGGAGTTGTTACGGACCAGCAATCCTATACCTTTCAAGTCCTTCAGTATACAAGTGCTGTTGGCGTCATATTGCAGCCGAAGCCACGCTATCAAGTCCGTACTTCATCAGCATCTAACAATCCCAATCGCACACGTTCAAAAGGCAGCACAAAAAGCACCACACGATCAAGGTGGGGGTGTCATGGCAAGGATAGCCATCAAGCTCATGGGAGTTGTTACGGACCAGCAATCCTATACCTTTCAAGTCCTTCAGTATACAAGTGCTGTTGGCGTCATATTGCAGCCGAAGCCACGCTATCAAGTCCATTTTGGCGATGCTGTACGCAAATTATGGCAATTTATACAGTGTATTTTCCTATGAACAAAGTTAATCAAAAGGAGTTTCCCATCTGATATTCAAGAATTACATTTATAATATGACAGTGATCGTCTTTTTTTTTTTACAAATATCTTCAAGTAATCCAGCTAAACAGTGGAAAGCCAAGTAACCTTAGGGAATAACGGCTGTTTTCATTGACCTTTTCAATTATAAGAAGAATAATGCCAAAGTAATAGTACACGTAATATTTTCAAAAAAAAGAAACTGCAAAAAGTGTGACGTAGACCTCAAAATTACAACGTCATCGTTTTTGAAGTATGTTGTTGCTCATTTGGCAACACCAACTGACATCCATCCACCCTTATGCAGAGATGAAATTAGTACGTGTACCAAGAATTAGCCTTCGATTTTCTCAAAGTGAAAAATCTCGCCGTTATTATTGTACATCACTCCAGATTCCAACACTTAACACTTCACTCTCTCTACCCTCTTCCCCTCCATATCCTTTTTTACCTTTTTGCCTATCAAAATGTTTTTAGATTTACTCACCCTATAGAACTGTCTCGGGCAATTCAATAATTCACATTATTATGTGTGCTGTTCAAAAATATAAATAAATAAAATTATTCTTTAATCGGCATCAATGGAGTGGGGCTTCGGCACCTAGAACAATGGTCGAACTCTTGCACTTTCAAGCTGTAGATTCCGTAGGTATAATATCAGCAATATTATCAGGACTAAAGGGTTTTTAATGCCGCTAACCGTGGTCGTTGGCTGTTCGGTGTTTGTGAGTTAACAAGTTATGAATGAATGCGGTACTCGCCCAGGTTCAAATAAGCAGGATCCCTAAACTGCCGCCAAAGCCTTAGCCTACCAATTATGATGATTAGTTTCCTCCTCCGCCCTTTTCTCTCCATTAGATAGTGTGTTTTTCACCCACTACCCGCACTCCAACACCGCCCCTCTTTACACACTCATAATGACAATTGACCTAATGGCGCACCTGTGGAAATTACAGGTCTATTGAAGAGCTCTCTCCGTTGGATCAATCAATTGGTAGAAAAAGGCGAATATCAATGGTCTGGTGTTGACCATGTGAAAGCTGGTGAAGGCGAAAAAACGGTGACGTTCAAGGAATGGGAAAAGCTTTTGCAGGAAAATTTCAAACGTGTCTACTACATTCCCAAGAAGCCTTCTGAAGATAAGAATTACGATGTGATCAGTAAGATTGTTAACCGTCGTGGTGTTTATAAGGACGTATACAGAGCTACAGAGGCTTACAATGAGTATCAACTTCGTTGCAATTTGTTTGTTGCAATGGCTGTTGCCCCTGAGCTCTTTTCTAAAGAGCA
>JNEK01001274.1:0-22832 GCA_000697295.1 Mucor indicus B7402 | reverse complement strand
TTAGGGGGTTTTTTTTTTTTTTTTTTTTTTTGTTTTTAATTAAAACAATAACAACAACGACAGCAACAATAACAGTGCACTTTTTTCATATACTTACAAAGAAAGGATAAAATAAGGAGTCCTGTGGTAGTAGTTGGTTTGCAAAAAAAAGCATATGCTAATATGACATAAAGCAAGAATTTATGAGTGGTAGGAATAGCTACCATTTTTGTAGTTGTATGAGATATCATAGTAACCAAGGACTCACTGAACCTTATTCAAACAGCTATTGTCACGTATCTGGGCTTATTTCAAGGGCTCAGATGTTGCTGTTTTATGGGTACGTATGAAAATGAATTGCTCCCAGGGTAAGCCTCTCAGAAAGTTAGTTACCATGGCAACTGCGTAGGTAGGTTACATCCTGTATGTAGTTGAGAGTTATCTTTGACTAGTTCACTTTTTTTCTAAAAAAAAAAAAAGAAGAAATAACTATTTGTTAATTTCTTAAGGTACTAGTTTCTCATTGTAAAAAGACATGGTTGTTGACAGATCAAAATAAATGTGCAAAGTTGAACTATATGACATTGCTATTTAATTATTTAAAGTTGATTTAATAAATATGGGGTTCAGTGTAGTAGCTGTACTGACAATGGTTATTCAAACTTCATTGGCGCTCATTATAAACAACTTGTACAAAATTCCATTGGTAAAACTCTTGTATGGCATGAAATAGTATGGTAATAATAGATAATTTACATTACACATATGTTTCTTGTAAGTAGATGTACTGCAAATCCATCAGGCGTTTGCAAGGTATAGAATATAAAGGTGTTTTTCCTCCCCTTGTGGGAGCATAATTACATGTCTACAGGAAATATAGATTTCGAAACTAATTCTGTGAATAACAATTTTATAGCTTGAAATAAATGCATAATATTTGAATATAAAGAACTGCTAGATGACTAAGTTTTGTATTGGCCTATTTATATATAGCAATAGTTATAGTTGGCACAAATCAAAACTCCTATCAAATCAACTACCAAAAGACATGCACCATATATTGTTTATACAGGCTTTTTACTAACGGAGTGTGTCTTAAGCACTGGTGCGTCAATATCAATACCCTAACACAAATGTCACTACAAACACATTGTTTATCAAAGCAATATATGTTATAATACTACTTTCAATATATTCGGTCCTTATCTCAAGACGATTCTGGGCATTGTATCTATGAGACCAATTGATTTTCATATATCTATAAGTATAGTTTCGTAGCTAATATAGTGAGAGTTTGTCTGACCTTATATGGTATGGTGCTTAACGTACTAATATTGTAATTCTCGAGGTTATATACCAATCAGAGCTGGCATAAAAAAATAGTTTATACAGGACACTCAATCTGCTTGAAACAGAAATGAGTGGGCTGCCCTCTGTAGTATATCCAAGTGTGGTTTTTGCCATACTGAGGATATACATATATAACGAGGGGTCAAGCTACTGTTTTAGAGGCTATACTGTCCAAACCAGAAAAGGCTTTGATCGGACGATCGATTGCCAAGTGGAATCTTCTGAATCTTTTCAAAAAAAAATTTTTTAAGGTTACCATTGTCCCTTTTGTGCTACGTTACAGAATCAGCAAGTTATATTCAAGCATTCCTTCACGATTCTTTTTTCAAAAAACCTCTCCAGTAAGCTTTGATCTAATTTCTTATATATTTTTTTTAGGACATAGCCAATAATTTTTTAATTAAATAAAAGTGTACAGTAAAAGTGTATTAAAATAGTGAAAAACAAATATATACAGGTGTAGGTAATGGTAATTTTTAGAGGACTTGGAGTACAACAGAATCCACAGTTTGCAAGTAACGGTTTTGACGTCTAACTGCTAGCAAGAGAGAAGTAGAGTTATTCCCACTGTAGGCTTCTTTGGGAACGGTAAAATTAAACACATAGGATGTTTGGTTCAAGACACCGCCAGCTAGGATATCAGTTTTGTTAAAAAAGAAGATGGTAACGGTTTGATCTACATTATCAGGCTTGAATGTTACATTCACCTTTTCACCAACATGCCAGACATCGCCAAGAACAGGATAAACAATGTCTATTGTATGCAGTTGTTTAATACATGGTGGAATATGTAAATAGAATAATACTTTACCTCCTTGACTATCTTCAAAGTTTTCTACTGCGTAATTTGCAATTTCAATATCAGTCATATCTTGATAAGGGATATTAAGGCAGTGGACCAAAGCCATAAGTACACCGAGGATAGCAAGCAATTGGAATTTCATATTAAAGATACTGAGGATAATTATGATCAAGAAAAAAAAAAGCTCTCTATTTAAAGAGAAATAGAGAGGGAAGCATTTTTGAAACATAGCTTATAGAGTCTTTGGTCAATGCAAAAAAGGCATTTTTATTTATTTATATTTTCGTAATTTCATAGGTGTCCTTTCACTTTTTTTTTTTTTTTTTTTTTTTTACTCTGTTTTGTAATACATGTATCATCGATGCGAATTGTTGTATGTTGGAACCAAGTCAAGTTTAGATAAGCTATATCTTTGAATTAATATGCTTACCGTTTGAATTGAAAAAGGTTTCAATATGCAAAAAATTACATACAACTGTCGTCCTAGTGCATGATGCTGACTGCTGTCATAAAGAGAGTTTATACTCCGCTAGTAATTTTATAAGGGAGGAGAACCCAAAGAATGGGTATTTTAACTAATAATTGATTCTTTATATATGCAAGGGAATTCTAGGAACTAAGTTTAATGCGGGAAAAACACTTTACGCTGTTAAATGCATAAACCGAAGTTTCGTTTTAGTCTCTTCTCACAATAAGCAATTACCATATAGTTACAAAAGCTGTTGTTTGGATTATAGTATAATAGATATAGTATATGAAAGAAAATACACACTTTATTCTAACGTGAGAAGTCGTACATATGAACTTCATGCCTGAAAATGATGACATAAAGTCTAATTTAGTTTCTTACTGACCCTTATGTACATCAGGGGAACCCGCTTCGTTTACAGGGCCCTCTTTGTTGAAGTCCTCGTGATCAGCTTCATAGGGTCTTCTTCTCATCATACCATCCAAACCATAACTTGATTTAGAACCCATATTATAAGCTTCTGGAGGAGCATCGTTTCCATTATTTGTAAATGGCTGAGGAGGTAAGGAATATGATATTTCAAGACGTTCACATTCTTCTTTGAGTTCCATCATAAAGTTGTTGTGTCTCAACCAACGCCCTCCAAGGTCCTGCCAGTTTTGGGTATGTTCAAAGAAAAAGGAGAGATTGATTGAGTTCTGGTTTTGGATAGTCGTAATGTTAGTAGAAGAAGCATTCGTGGTGTATAATTTAGGATATTGGTTTGTCCATTCAATCATGTGATCAATAAGCTTCTTAATCTTCCAAGAAGGTGTGTTGAAACTAACTTGGATATCTACAAGAAAAGTGCATAAGTAATATTTCTTTATGGCTGAGAATAGAATGAAAAATGTCTCACCAACTAATTCTCCGGTTCTTCCGGATCTTCTAACGTTGATAATAGATTGTTTTGTAAGCACTGAGTTCTTAACATAGACCAATGAGCCATCCCATTTACTGTATGATCTACATGTTAGTTGATATTCATTTCAGGGTCTAAAAATAAGCTTACATGAAGGTAGTGACCATTAGGCCAACGTTATCAACAACCCAGTTTTCATCACCAATAAAAACACGATCTCCAGAATCAAATGGGTGCTATAGTCAAAAAGGTTAGACAATTTTTACCAACCCGTAGTTGCTATGATTACTTACTGTGACAAAAACAAAAATGATTGCTTCAAATGCATCAGAAGCAGTTGTACCAAAAATAAAACTAGCAGCTACAAAGGCACTCCAAAGAGGCATAAGACCTGTCCCTATATCGACACCAAACGCAGCGCATACAACAATCACCCACACAGCGACAAAAATAATCATTAAAATAATATCTAGCTTCCCAGTAGCTTGAGAAAGGTCGCGCATTGACCGTGTGAGGTTTTTTCTATCTTTGTAAATTCGAATACAGCCTTGTCTAATTTCTCGCTTGGTCAAATCACCACTTCCATCTGTATCAAACAGACTAAAAGCAAAAGCAGATTCTTTGGCACTCTTGAAGAAGGGGTAAAAGTCAGACTCCACCACCGTCTCGCGCTGATCTCCTACCAAGTTGGTGAAAATCTTTCTTGCCAAATACTTTGCTTGTGTTGACGAGTTATGTTGATAGGTGGATTGTCTTAAGTTGTTTTGGGAAGACATGAACTTGTTATATCCGCCCTTGATGAGTTTACCTGGAATGTTGTAGTACATGCCAAAATCACGGCTATGATTTGTAAAGAAACTTTTGTCGTCTTGGCTATTCCACGTGTTGTCTCTGGAGAGGGGGGGAGGAGTAGAAGAGCCTATGAGTTCATCACCGGACATGGGCTCAGGTGTGCCGCTACGAGAGGATGACTTGCCACCTCTTTTCTTGAACAAATTCTTGAAACTACGTCCCTTATCAGGAAGGGGAACATCATTGGGCACATTTTCTTCTTCTTGAACAGCCTGTTTTTTCTCATCGCTATTATCACCATCTGGATTGGCACGAACGCGGTCTTCTAGGGCGGGTATGGCAATTAATGTGTCCATATTTTGAGCAGATGGAAATTTAACGTTGGATTTACTCTCAGCAAATTGGTTTTGGTTGCACATAATTGACTTGCCTTGTTGAGGAGAAGTTGTTGAAGGATGATGTTGGTAATAGGATTTTTTGATTTGATTGGAATCACTGTTTTCGTCAAATGAATGTGATCGACTAGGAGCGCTTGAACCTGTGCCACTGTGGAGATTGGTTTTGTTTTTACGGCGGATTTTCTTCATCAAAAATTCATGAGGATTCTTCTTTTTTGTCTGTTTTAATTTGTCTAAAACTTTTAAGGCTCTGTTGTTTTCTTTGATTCGATCACCGTATGCTTTCCTATAATGAATTTTTTAGTCCCAAATAACTATGTTTGCATGTTTTTTTTTTTTTTTTTTTTTTTTTTTTTTTTTTACTTGTGAAATGAAGTGACTATCAAAAAAAACGTCTTAGCATGAGCTTACTGGTTTCATTTTCGTTCTTACCAATTAATTGAAGAATAAATTTCTCAATGAAAAGAAACAGTACAGCAAAAAATACGCATTCCCAAATACTATAAAATACGCTTACATACTGTGGCTTTGATTGATAAACATTAGCACCGAATTGATCTTGACCAATGACAGGTAGGTCGACTTGGTCTTTAATAAAAGCCCAAGAGCCCCATGCCCAAGCAGAAATAACGAGCATTTTGATAAAGGGTCTAAGCGCCTTGTAATACTTGGAAAAAAAAAAAAAAAAAAAACTTAATTTCGTGTTTTTTTTAAAAAAAAAGTAAATATTCACTTACGGATAATCTTGTTGGAAGAACTTCAATAGATTGAGGTCTAACCACGGCGACGAATTTCTTAATTATCCAAGGAACTAATTCCACAACAATCTGAGACATGAATGCAATACACCACATGAAGGCAAACCATGTAAACCATAGCTCCAAACCATAAGACGTTGTACTAACGCGTCTTTTGAATGAAACAAATATAGCAACGTCAATGGCGATCAGAATGAGGCCAAAGAGCACAATACAAGACCAAGCAATATGTGACGAGTTTTTACTCATACAAATAAAGATGCTTGAGTTGTTTAATGCTCCTGATTTCTTCTTCTTCTCTTCTTCCTCTTTCATGTCCTGTTCATCGTCATCATCGTCTTTGCCGTCCCAGTCAAATTCATCCTCATTTAATGTGCGTCCGTCGAGCAATAGATCATTAGAAGGCAAAACTAAAGCCGGACCAGCCAACGCTTCAAGAGGAACTTCTGCAGGCACCCCATCATCTACAAGTATTTTGTCATCTTGGTACAACTCGTCATCTGAATCGAAAACTGGGGTAGAAGTAGTCGATCTATGATTAGGCGGTGTTGGCTGATCTTCTGCTATCTTTTCTGGGGCTTTTTTATGAACTTCTTTAGCTTTATTATCCATAGGCTTGTCTTGGAAATAATAATAAAAAAAAAAGATAATAATTAGCGTGAAAAAAGTTTTTTTTTTTTTTTTTTTGATTTATTGTCTCATTGCTTAAAGTTAAGAACAAAACTCCGCATAATGGCGACAATTTTTTTTTAGCGTTGTATCAGAAATATATTCAGGTTTTAGAGGGAAAAAGCATATATATTGCATTGTATGAGCATACTTTGATTTAAGAAAATATACTTTATTGCATCCTAAAGGAAGGCTATAGAAGCTTGTTTGTTCGTAATGATCTTGGGTACACGAAAAAGGAGGCAACATGTCAAATTAAACTTTTTTTTCCATATAAAGTATGAGCTTGTTTTTTCGCTGCATTTAATTTTTATAACAGTTCCGTTCAATTATGTCTTGAATCTCTCTCCATTTTCCCAAGTTACTTATGATAATGTAAACTGCAAGGTCAATGATCTCTGAGATAAGCCTGCAATATTGCATTCATAGAATAAACTCAATTTAAACCTGGCGAATAATAGACCACACATGCTGAGGAAAGACTAAAATAAAACAGTGCTAAAAAAGTCGATCAACTTCCGCCTCCAAAATGGGTATAGTCTTCAATGAGTGCCTTGATTGATATCCACATTAATTTTAATGAATTGCAAAGCAGCAAGGGTTTCTTACAATTGACATAGATATCCATACCAAATATCATTTTCATCAAAAGTGCCCTGAAAGGTCAGAATTTTAAGTAGTTTTTAGTTGTAAATATGCCTATGTTGAGTGTATACCGAATTCCTCCCAAACACAATAAAGCCATACTTATGGGAGGACAATAGAATGAGTCGTTATCATTGTCACATTTTAATAAAGAATCACACCAACATACGATCTTAGTCGCTCGAAAGTAGCTATGTACATTATGATCTAAGTGTATATAGAGCAATTATTGCTTAGTAACTGAAAATTTTTCTATATGTTTATTAGCCATAATAATAAAGATTATAATGGTTATATAGTCGTTATTTTCATTGAGGCGTATATAATGAGTAGTTTCAAATACAATACTGAACCAACATTAGCTGTAACATAAATCAACTTAGTCGTAACTAGCAGAATAACAGTTCACGGGGCCATGTATTCAGTTAATTAATGCCCCAAGTGCTTTCTTTTCAGTATAGTTCATATCCAAAAAATATGTAACAGCTTGATTGTTGATACTGAGGAAAATAAACGGGTGTGAATCCAAAATACATGAATGCCTTTAGACTATCTTTATACTGATCTCTATGCATAATAGCTACACAGGTTTTACACTCTAAAAAGGCCCTTTCTACATATTCAATGAAATACATCATGCTAAATTATAGATAAAAAGAAGATGATTACATACAATATAGCATATCAATGACATATATGTCTTACAAGGCTTGGAAATTAGCAGGGTGAACTTTAGGAAAGTAAAGAAAGAATATGGATAGCTGTGGATCTATAAATGCCTCACACATATTGGATATAGCTAGGGTATCTTTGATATTTTGGTTATAATCGCTTAATTCACCAAATACTTTTGTGATAAAATCTGGTTCACCTAGTATATATATATAATGAGAAGCATCGTTTTTTTTTTTTTTTTTTTTTGTGCAGTAGACTATATACCAAATAGACGAGTTTTCTTTTTTATACTATCAACTATGCTAGTAGAATAGTTTACAGTCTTTATATCTACATCCAACTCCATAACAGATATAGCCTGCAGGGGAATAATATCATTTCTAGTAGCAATCGACATTATACTGTATTATGTTGTGAAAAAGAAAAAGTTATAGAATATACCTCATTATGTTATAACCGAGAGAGGTATTTTATTTGAGTGATTTTGGGATACATAGTCAAACCCTGTACAGCTTAACAGAGCGCATTCTGAGTGATTTTTTTTTTTTTTTTTTGTATCCAAGAGTACGTATATGGTCATAAAATCTGGCGTTTTCAACACGGTCTTTTTTCTTCAATTTTGCAGAGTTATTTTGGGCTAGATTGTTATGAAACATTCGCTTGATAATGAGTGGTCCATAGGTTTAGAGAGCTCAGAATGCCTGATGTGTGCGGCAAAGTGCACACAAGTAATAGATATATACCTTATACAGTATACCAGTAGTGAATATACTATAGCCCTGACTAAAAGTGTAAAAGGTGTTGATCTTTATATTTCCAAAACATACAAATGAAACCTTCAGTGAATCTTGTTTTTGAATATCAAACCCCCTCCCCTTTTTTTTTGAAAAATGCAAATATCTAATCATCTTTAAATATAGTATTATATAGTTTCATATCCTTGCAAGAACTTTTTACTTTTAGCTTGATAAAAGCTATGAAAACATCCCCAAAAGTGGAGAGTTACGTCTATCCACCAACCAGTCTGTTTTTACGTGATGATAACGTCTTTAATTAACTATGACAGCTGCTTTTGATTTTCTATGACATATAAACTTTCCTTTTTTTTTCCTTTGGTTTCTAAGACATTGGTCCAACAATTATAATTATAAAATGGGATAAAGGAGGAAAGAAAAAGAAGCTACGTTCCTCTTTCCTTTCTCTTTTTTCACATTATATACTTATACCATAAATGAACGCCCCTTTTGAAAACAAAAACGATCCTACTTTGAGCCATAACGTCGACCAGACGTCTCATTATTATCAAGCACGCCAAGAACAACAGCAGTCTGTTCATCAGATGGATTTTCACTTTCGCCCTAAGAATACAACTGCTTCACCTGCACCTTTGCAACTAATTCGTTGGGCTCAGCGTCCAAAATTTGCCACATCGCTTTGGGAAGAAGAGAACACGCTTTGCTATCAAGTAGATGCAAATAGTATTTGTGTGGCAAGACGCCAAGGTATATATAGCTATAAAGAATGAATATTCATCTATAATTAATCTCTTTTTATGTAACTAGATAATGATATGATTAATGGTACAAAACTTCTTAATGTCACGGGCATGTCCCGTGGCAAACGTGATGGCATTCTGAAGAACGAAAAAGTAAGGGTGGTTGTCAAAGTCGGTCCTATGCACCTAAAAGGCGTTTGGTATGAGAAAATGAGAGCTGTTATATATAATAAAATAACCATATTCTACTTTGTGATTAGGATTCCATTTAATCGAGCGAAAGAGCTTGCACATCAATTTAAAATCACCGACTTACTACATCCTCTGTTTCTAAAAGATCCCAACGAATATTTTCGAAAGGCAAACCCATCGTCATCGCAACCAAGACAACAGTGTAAGAGTAATGAAAATATTAAATCTTTTCTTTTGTTGACAAACTTCTTTTATAGTTTATTGTAGTAATGATCGAAAAGTGTTTACAGTAAGATCCCAAAGTAAACCACCTCCTTCTACTAGACATCATGTATACCCCTCTTACGATAATAATCAACGATTACAACAACTTCAGTATCACCAGGAATTCATGCCGCCTCCTATTACCACGAGCCAACCTGAATTCCAGCAAATCCCTTCATCGTTGTCCCCCTCAAATAGCGCTAGTATAGATAACTCATTCTACCATCAGCCTCCTCTACACCTTCTGCAATCGTACCCACCTACACCAACCGATCCCTCGTTTTCGTTTGACGCACCTGTTTTCTCCAACCAGCAACATCATGAATTCAATCTCTATCAATTCTAAAGTCATACGCCATTCCAGCTGTTTACAAAACTTATAGAGACTAATATAAAACTGATTTTATGTATATAAAGCTAACTATGTAAATAAAACCATTGTTTGTAATACGCTGTCATTTATATAGTTAGATAAACAAAATCAGGAACTAATTTCTACTGCGAAGAACCGGATTCCAGACTTTTCCCGTTATTATAACAGCTAGGGGCGAAAATTATATTTAGGTTGTCTTATGCGCCACATCACCTTTAATTGCAGGAAAAGTGGCACCATGTTTAAGTCTGTGTTGCAGCTCAAAACTTTATCTTTCTCTCGGTAGCAACTGCTTTACATTATACAGTGGGAACAATATATCCCGATTGTTCTGTTTTTTTTTTACGTAGGATACTCGTCAGACTTACCGACTCACCACTACAATTTGGAAACACCCCCCCTTACCGAAATTATTATCAACGTGTACTTCTTCTTTAAAACTTACCCTACAATATGCTTTATCCAATCAAGATCATGGTGCTTGTTTAAACATGCTCTTATTTTTCCCAATCTTGGGTATCTGCAATACACGTTCGTAGATCTTTCAAGTTGTCACAGTTGAACTGACTAATGTAACCAACAAGGTCTTGCGGAATCCTGGATGTCACATTCATTGGTGTTTCTTTGTTTATTTCGTCAATTTGTTGTATAGTAAACAGCTTTTCTTTCACGTATGTTGTTTCGTCCAACTCAAGGATCATAGAAAAAGCTGGATGGTTTACAATACATCGCTTATTAAAGTTGTACAGAACATCTTCTACAATGGTACCAGTAGATAGTTTCCACTTTTTTTTTCATCATTCAAGCTTTTCAAAACTAGCCGTATTGTCAGGATGCTCCTTAGGTACTGATAACAAAATGTAAATCAGCAACTATACCATGAAAAATACATATGTATTCTTTAAGTATTTACTATGTTCTTGTATCATATGATCTGCAGGGTTCTTGAGCTCTCTATAGTACGTTTGACGACAGTTGCAAACATATGCCGTTGTGTAATTAGTGTATAAACCCGATTTAGTCTACTTGGCAAGACTCGACGAAAATAATATGAACCCACTTACAAAGTGCTCGCTTTAGCTTTTTGAAAAGAAAAAGACTCTATCAAAAAAAAGGATAAGACTTGGCGCACGTCAAAATAGAGTAGAGCTCCGCGCACCATAGTGACGCACCAAGGTTCTCAATAGACTGACATCAAGTTCGCATAAAATGCACAATAAGTAAAAGGAAAAGAGTAACCATAATAGTTGCTCTTGTTTATAAATAATAAAAGAAAATGTGGTTTTACTTATGTTTCATTGTTCTATGACAGCTGATTTATTATGGTAAGAAATAGGGCTTATTGTCTCGAGAACAGCTCGACACACCACACAAAGGAAGCATTTTTATTCAGTAAAGACTTAACAGAAATCTACGTATAATGGACGTGTGCATTTAGCAAAATCTTGGTGCGCTACCATGGCGCGCGAAAATTTACTCTATTTTGACGTGAATCAAGTCTTAGCCTTTAATTTTGGCAACAAAGTAAATTTTATTTTTTTAGTAACGGATATTTTAATTTTCACGAAGTGACAATATTTACCGTTCTCACTGTAGTAGACTCGCTAGCGGAACAGGAGGCCTAAAATTGCGTTGATCATTAGCCGCTGGAAGACCGAGTAAGCCATACGATGAAAGGACAATTTACTTCTCAAAAAGTTTGATTGCTGTTGGGCCATCTCCTAGCATGACATGATGTTATGGTTACCATGGTATTAGGTCTTTTTTTTTTTTTTTTTTCGCATTTTTAGTGCCTGTCAAAAAAAAAAAAAAACAGTCTTTTATCAATTGCTTATCCACTTTGAATCTCAGTGTAAAACATATAAAGTATCTGCTCAGCATCGATGCGAAAAGATCTATCTCTAATACAACCTTTTAATTATCTTTATGTAATTCTTTATTATTATTTCAATTGATATAATCTATATATATTTGAAACTTGAAGTCCGCTATCAAACGAAGAAAAAAAAAAAAAGAACAAAGAAGTTTAGTGGCTTTTTTATCTTCTTGAAATCAAAACTAAAAGAGGTCTCCTTTTGTTTATGATTACTGATACACCAGCAAAAAAAAGAAAGAATGTACTACATAGTCAGGTACAACTCTCACAAGTATGATGTTCCCCCCCCCCCCCTTTTTTTTTATACAATAAAACTCAGAGAAACCAAGAATATTATATAATTTTATGATATAGACATGTCATTTTTTTTAGCAAGTGAGACTTCTAAAAAAGCGCTTTTGGTTTAACGGTATCAAAGCCAGATCACAATAATTATTTGCGGAGCTAATTTTTTTTTGCCCATGGAAAAAAGCATGAAAAAAGTGGAGTGACTCTGTAAAAATTTTTTTTTTTTTCCCTATAAAAAACTGGGAAGGAGGAAACAAAAATGGGGGAGCTCACCCCCAAACTTTTTTTTTTTTTCTTACTCTTTCTCTCTTCTTCTTATAACTCTAACCGAAAAAAAAAAATGAATGAAATCGATGAACGTTTACTTTACAAATCTTCACCTTCTTTATCAACAGTTTCTACATTTTCTTCTTCTGATTCAGGTAAACAGGGAATAATAGGAGGGGGGCAAAGGATTTTAGAGACTAATTTTTTTGAGTTTACAGAATCAACAAAGAATAATAACAAAAAATCAGAAAATAAGCAAAAAAGCCTTTATAAAACTGAACTTTGTAGAAATTGGGAAGAAACCAATCATTGTAGATATGGAGCAAAGTGTCAATATGCCCACGGTGCAGCAGATTTACGTGAAATAGAACGTCATCCAAAATATAAAACTCAAAAGTGTAGAACTTTTCATCAAACTGGTGCTTGCCCTTATGGTTCACGCTGTACCTTTAGACATTTCAATTTACCTGGTGAAGAAATAGAAGAACCAGTAAAGAAGAACGACATCAAGAGTCTCTTTGATAATAATGATGATTTTATGCTTCCCAATGCTGAAAGTCTACTTCCTCATCAACTTTTATTTGATTTGGAATCACCTGATCAAACATCCCCTCCGCCTTCTCGCCGTTGTCCTTTACGTAACTATGTCAATTTGCCACCCAGTTTTTCATATCAACAACCTTCCCATCATTTTCCACAAGAAAAATCCTTCTTTCATCCTTGGTTATTCTAAACACACACGCATATCTATTTCACACTATTTATTTTATTTATTCAATAATGATATAATTTATTTGCATCTCTTTCATCTATTCTTATTATATATACATCCCCACTCCACCACATGAATAAAAAAGAAAACAGATTTTTATTATATGTAGCACAAATTATTATGCAAAATTACAAATTTTTTTGAATGTCTTCGTATTTGGCTTTGATTTCGTCCATGGTTTTCTTGAGAGGGTTCCAACGATAAGCTAAACCAACTTCCTTGCTGGGTTTAGGAATCACATGGAAATGAACATGAGGAACGGCTTGATTAGCAAGTGGGCCATTATTCTATCATTATCATCAGCAAAAATGGTTTACGTCGTGTTGCTTGGATATAGTTACCTGGACAACGTTGTATTGCTCAAATCCACCTGCAATAGCAATCTTCTTAGCAATAGGCATAACATCAGCTAAATAACCATCTGGCAATTGATGCATGAATTCCGCATGGTCTGTTACTCTAAAGTGAATCACGTGGTCGATTTATACCTAAAATAGAGCTTACATTTAGGAATCACCAACTATTTTATAATGTGTCAGAAGACAAGTTTGAATAGAGTAAAAGTACACTTACAGCATGACCTTCGCTCAAAGGTTCAATATCCATGAAAGAATAACTAATAGCAGAGTTGGTATACCGTGGCATGTCATCTAGATTTTTACCTTTTTTCTGTTTCAACTAATTTGAAAGAAGGAATCTCCTTTCTTTAATAGAACACGAGTTAGCAACGCGATTACCCTCATAGGCTAGTATTACCTGATAATTTTACAAAAGATACAATCGTCAGTAAGGTGAGTATGAGTTGACATGACGCGTTTAAATGGGCTTGTGGTAGTTTTGAAAGGTGGTGTAGACAAAAAACGCAATAAAATCGTCATTTAAATATAAAAAAAATAAAAAAATAAAAAACAAAGCCAGTGAAAGTAATGGTAGCCAGGTGACCTGCGGCTAAATTTTATTAAGAAAACAACAGGTCACAAAGAACAACAACAAGGCATTCATCAATATAGCTTATACAGAAAGTAGTTCAATGTTGAAATAGCGACACACGATTGGCCGAGCCCATAGAGTCAAGGGGGGCATGTATCATGGGAATTGCGCAGTTAGATGACTCTTTGTTCAAGAAGACAAGTACCTCTCTTTTATTATTAATTTGAGGGTATATTGTAGCCATGGTTTAAGAGGAAGGTTCTTCTTTGTCAAAACGCGCACGTTTCTTTGGGACTTCTTGTTGTGTTAAAGGCTGATATCTGCTCATGTATCGACCTATGCAGGATATTGAATAACAGGTTTTGCTGAATGCCTCAATGTCATTTACTTACAAGGCGCTGTATTTCTCTTACTGCAATCCTAAAGAGTAGTATTGTTAGATATTCATTTTATTTCAAAAGAGATTTATTCTTACTGTATCAGAATCACTTGAGGAATATCGATGGCTGAGGTCCATACCATCAAGAATATAGTCAGAATTGGCATGTAATGCTTCTCTCTCATATTTCTCTTTCTCAGGACTAGTTAATTGGTTCCAACGTTGATAAGCAATGGGTAAAATATCTGCTGCTGATAGTTCTTTAAATTCAGCTTTGATTTCATTTATCAATTCATCAAATGCTGTCACTGGTTTTGAAGGAACAAACTGTTTTCTCTTTCTTGAAGAAACCTTTCGCTTTTTTGTTTGTTCAACTTCAGTACCTGGCTTAGGTAAAAACGGCATTTCTAACAAAAAAAAAAAAGGGTCAATTCTATATTATTTCTCTATTCTTGAAAAAAAGGCTTACTAGGTGGTTCGTATTGGTAATTGATAATGATAGGTGTTGAAAGAGGTATACCTCGAGCAGTAGCTATTGCTCTTTGAAGCAACTAAAATTTTACGAGTGTTAATTAGACATGAATGAGAGAACATTATCATTATCATAAAAAAATTGTCACACAATACCTACTCGTCTATGACCCCTTTTTACATCAAGTGCGATTAAGTCAGATTCAGTAATGTCAAATAACTACACATTAATCAAGAGTTATTATGCAAGAAAAAAAAAAAAAAGAGTGTAGTTACAGATGAAAGTCTATCAAATCCTTCAGTCACAAAGACTTGATAATATTGTGAAAGTTTATATTTCTGAAGAAATCTCAATAATTGATCAAGACATTCCTCTGTGGAGAAAGTATTATTGTTATCACTATTATTTTTTTCCGTCATGATCTAATCGGGTTTTTCCTTTAATTAATAATTCATGATTTAAAGAAGAAGAAAAAAAAAAGCAAACATAAATCCAAGTTCTCCTTTTTTTATGTACTAACTAGCGACCAATCAAATAATAAATAAATTGCTCAGGTAAAAAGCTTATCATAGTAAGACGACCTTCTATCAGTTCTATTTTATGCAGTTAAGCAGAAATGAGCTGTTGAATTTGAGCCATAACAGCTTGAGAATTAGCCTAATAAATAAAAGCGAATGAATATATAAAAGGAGGGCCTATTATATCGTGGGTTTATCTTACATCTGAGGGACATGGAACAGTCATTGAGTTGGAGAAAGGTATATTGACAGATATACCAATTATGCTGACTGTAGCTGTTACATCATAATCCAAGGGAATGTCTTGATTTGCAGTACACTTGATAGCAATTTGTTTCAAAATAGTTTGTGTAGCGTTTACTTTTGTATCCAAAGACAAATTCATTGGGAAAGTAAAGTTGGTGACTGCATGAGACCCAATATGTAAGTCATTCAAGGTACCACCACCAATAGCTTGACTGTGATCACCAGCATAATAAGTCTATTTTGTAGTCATTAGTATTAATAAAGTAGGTAAATATATAGATCAATTACAGTAGCAGCAATTGTCTTGAAAGTAACACTCTCAATGTTAGGATTATCCACTGAGAAACCTAACGTCATGTTAAGATTAACAACTGAAGAGGCAAGAGAAAAGGAAGGTGCATTTTGAACACCTAAATATTGAACATCAGGCTTCTTGAATAAACCAGCTAAAACACCAATGACAATGGCCAAAGCAATCACAATTAAAAACAAGATACATGAACACCAACGAACCCAACGAGGACAGCATGTACAACACCCACAACACAACTTGTCACAGCAGCTTTGACGGTGATGATAACGTCCTCTAGGAAATTCACGGGGCTTCTCTTCAAAGGCAGTATTGTTTTCCTCTGGTAAATGATATTCGTAGTTGGGCATAATTAAAAAAAGAAGGAACAATTTGTTGCTATGAAACCCCCTTTCATTTATGGGCTTTTTTGTGTGACACTTTGTCAGTTACACTCTCCACTCAAAACGTTGTTTCAAATAGTTATACTTTCAAATAAAGTGCAATCTATGGGGGGGGGGCAAAAGACCATCCTGAATAAAAAGGTCTCTCCAGACATTTAAACTCTTTGTTGATTTCAGCTTCGCACATGATGCATAGTTTAACAATTGTCACAGTTTTGCGTAACAGCCCATAATTTGTTAAACAGTACCTCCTCCCCCTTTTTTTTTTCTTTGTTTTCTTTTTATTGAGCTAAAATGTCTGGAAACAACATTAAAGTTGTTTGTCGTTTCCGTCCTCAAAACTCTTTAGAAATTAGAGAAGGTGGTGTTCCCATCATTTCAATAGATGATGAAGGCACTAATGTTTCAGTTAAGGTACAAAAAATAGAGTTCATTCTCTTCATCTTTTTTTCTAACTTTGAAAAATAGGGCGATGCTACAAGTAACTTTGCTTTTGATAAAATCTTTGGTATGAATACACCACAAAAAGATGTATTTGAATATTCTATCAAGAGCATTGTAGATGGTAAAAACTTCTTTTTTTTTATAATTAAATTATAAACATCATCTCTAATTTAATGTAAAAGATGTTACGGCTGGTTATAACGGTACTGTTTTTGCCTATGGTCAAACGGGTTCCGGTAAAACATTTACTATGATGGTAACTAAATCATGAAATTTCTTTGATATGACTTTCCCCTGAATTTTTTTTTTTTCTTTAGGGTGCAGATATTGATGATGAAAATACAAAGGGTATTATTCCTCGTATTGTGGAGCAGATATTTACAAGTATTAATGATGCACCGAGTAATATCGAATTTACCGTCAAAGTGTCTTATATGGAAATTTATATGGAAAGAGTGAGAGATTTATTTAATCGTAAGGTTAATCATATCTTTTTGTATGATAAACAATAACCTTAAAATGATATTATTGTAGCTTCGAATGATAACCTCGCTATTCATGAAGATAAAACGCGTGGTGTTTATGTAAAAGATTTATATGAAATTTATGTCGCTAATAGGGATGAAGTCTATCAAGCTATGAAAAATGGTAGCAGCAATCGTGTGGTTGCTTATACCCGTAAAGTAGAATCAAACTTCAAATATTTCACTATAGACTCACTTTATTGAATTAGAAATGAATGCTGAAAGTTCAAGATCGCATTCTATTGTCGTTATTACAATTACTCAGAAAAACTTGGACACAGGAGCCGCAAAGAGTGGTAAATTATACCTTGTCGATTTAGCTGGTTCAGAAAAAGTAGGTCAATTTACAGTACTATTTAAATCATAATTTACTCACATATAAAAAAGGTGGGTAAAACAGGTGCTTCTGGACAAACACTTGAAGAAGCTAAAAAAATCAACAAATCTTTAACTGCTCTCGGTATGGTCATTAACGCCTTAACTGATGGAAAGGTAGCTCTCAATAACTAAAACATTCTTAACAAATCCATTAAACTCGTTCTTTTAGTCAAGCCATATTCCTTACCGTGATTCTAAATTAACTCGTATTTTACAAGAATCACTCGGTGGTAATTCCCGCACAACTCTCATCATCAACTGTTCGCCTTCTTCTTACAATGAAGCAGAAACGATTTCCACCTTGAGATTCGGTATGCGAGCCAAGACCATCAAGAACAAGGCCAAGGTCAACGCCGATCTCAGTCCTGCTGAACTCAAGGCCTTACTTAAGAAAGTCAAGTCCGAAACACTCACATTCCAAGCTTACATTGCTGCACTCGAAGGTGAAGTCACTGTCTGGCGTGGAGGCAATACATTACCAGAAGACAAATGGGTATCGATGGACAAGATCACCAAGGGTGACTATGCAGGCCTGCCACCTGCCACAAATTCCCGTGTCACTTCCTTACAAGATGAAGCCTCTCGACCCTCCACACCTTCCTCTGTGGTTCTCGAAAAGGATGAACGCGAAGAACTACTCAAACGTGAGAACGAGCTCATGGACCAAATTGCTGAGAAAGAGACAGAACTCGCAAATCGTGAAAAACTCTTGGAGTCACTCAAGGAAGAAATGAGCTATTACAAAGAACAAGAAGCACTCGTCACGAAAGAAAACCAACAAATGACATCCGAGTTGAGCGAGCTTCGATTGCAATTGCAAAAGATCTCTTACGAGAGCAAAGAGAACGCCATCACGGTCGATTCGTTAAAGGAAGCCAACCAAGAGTTGATGCAGGAATTGGAAGAGCTCAAGAAGAACTTGGCTGAGGTGCGTCTTGCTCACAAGGACCATTCAGAGAACAACGAGAAAGAAAAGAAGAAGGCGGCCAAGTTGGCACAAATCATGCACAAGTTGGATCCTTCCGGTGAAATGAACGACAAGGAGCGCCAGATTCGTGAATCTTTGATCAAGTTGGAGGTGACAGAAGATGGTGCGTTGAGTTTAGAAGAGTTAGTGGCGTTACGTCGTGATTTGGCCGAATCCAAAATCTTGTTGGACCAACATACAAAGACGGTGGCGGACCTTAAGGTGGAGAAAGAGACCTTGGAAAAGAAGAAGGCTGAGTTGGATAACAAATTCAGTAGTCTTGAACAAGAGTACGAGGAGCTTTTGGACAAGACAATTGCCGAAGAAGAATCTACTGCTGAGAAGAATGCAGATATGGAACATACCATTTCTACTTTAAAGGTAAAAAAAAAAAAAAGATAGGGCTATTATAAGTTTCTCATATAAGCAACATTAGAGTAAATTGGAAGCTCAATATGCTATTAAAAAGAAAGAACAACAACAAGCCATTGAAGATCTCAAAGTAGAGATTAATGAAAAGAACGAGAGTATTGAAAAGCTCAACAAGTCCTTAACTGACCTTAAGGATGCAAATGAACAACTTCAAAAAGCTTTGAATGAACAACCCGCTCAAACACCCAACAGCGATCTCTCTGAGCGTGAGAAGGAACTTGAGCGTATGCGTAAGAGTATGGCTAAGGAATTGGCTGATTTTGAAACAATGAAGAAAGTGTTGATGCGTGATCTGCAAGCACGTTGTGAGAAAGTCGTTGAACTCGAGATGTCTTTGGATGAAACCCGTGAACAATACAATAATGTCTTGAGAGCCAGTAACAATAAAGCACAACAAAAGAAGATGGCCTTTTTAGAACGTAACTTGGAACAATTGACGAATGTTCAAAAGCAGGTAAAAAAAAAAAAAAAAAACTATTCTTTGCAAAAAGGGGAGATCACTCAAATGTTATTTTAGCTTGTTGAGCAAAACTCTTCTTTAAAGAAAGAGGTGGCACTCGCCGAACGAAAGTTGATTGCTCGCAATGAACGTATTCAAAGTCTTGAAACACTTTTACAAGATGCCCAAGAAAAGTTGATCAATCAAAATCAAAAGTTTGAAGCACAACTTCAAGCAGTACGTGAACGCCTTGAACAAGCACGATCACAAAAATCACAAACATCGATGGCCTTGAACTTTGGTCGTGTTGCTAAACCTCTTCGTGGAGGTGGAGCAGCTACAGTTGAAGAACAACAACCTACTACACCTACACGTGAGAAACGTAACTCTTGGATCCCTGGATTCATGGGATCTCGTTAAAATAAATACTATATATATGTATATGTATATCTAAAATATATACCAAAGAATTATATGAAAACAACTCCATCCCCCCTCCCCTACTTATTTTGTAGAAATATATGATTATATAAAACCTATTTTTTTTATTTATAATTATTTTTGTTGGTATTCATCCTCCAGGGACTCTTGAATAATTTCATGTAAGCGATCAATTAATTCAGGCCAACCTGATAATGCTTCTAAGACACTATTTAACCAAGCAATATCATCAGGTTGCTGCCTTCTTGTACAACAAATTAATTGGGCCAAATGACCTCCCTCATGCCTTACATGGTCTTCTTCACTATCTTCTTCTGTTTGCATACGAGGCTCGTCCAATTCTGTCACGGGACTTGGCGGCATAGCATCTTCCAAAATAGAGTTACGTCTAATTGTAGCAGAGAAACGACGTGATGAAGGAGCCATAGACAATAACTGTTTTGCTTTTTTGAAGAAAGAAGGATGTGTTTTGTACAAATTGTATTGCAAGTCTGGATAGTCTCTTAATCGAATCAAGTCCTCCATGTCTGATTGTTTAGTTGCTTTTATGTTAGTAACGCTTGTATCATCCTCGTCATCGTCATCCAAAAGCTCAGCTAAATGGTCACTTTCATCATCACTACTGAGATGATGGTCAATATTGGCTTCATCAACTTCATCAATTTTTATATCGACAAAAGTGGGATGCGGCTCGGATTGTATTGAATGATAGGAGGAGCGACGTCGTCGGCCATGAAAGGGATCTTCTGCACTAAACATACCTTCAGGAATTTTAGGTGCATCTTCATAAGAAATAGATTCATCGTCACTCAAAATATCACCAAGACTCATATTGCTAGACAATCTTCTACTTCTTCTTTTATTACTTGAGGACGATGATGTTGAGTTTGAACGATAAGTGGAGGTTATGTTTGGATCTTCATCTTCATCTTCATAGCCTACGATTTCTTTGAATTTTGTCAAGAATACAGGGTTATGAGCCAAGTAGTGAGTGATTTGGTTCATCCAGACACGGTCAGGTAATTTTTGACGAGGTTTATAAAGAACATCTTGAAACCGAGTCCAAGCCTCTTGACCTTGTGTTTCTTCAATATAGTGTTGTAAAGTTTCATAAAAGGGATAGTTACGAGCTACAAGATCCTTCATTTCAGAGTGTCTGTCTAGAAGGGCGACAAGAATATCAGAAGAGACAGGTTGTCCATGAATATCAATATGGCCACTTCCTGTTGAAGAAATGGAACAATTTCTTATCATGTCTTGTTCTAAGTCTTGCACTGTTTCTTCTTCTTCTTCGTGAATAGGGCGAAAAGGATGACTACTCACATCAATAAATGCTGAAGACATTTTTATTTTGTTTATTTATTTTGTGGTGGGAAAAGAAAAAAGAATGGAAAAAAATCACCCCAAGTTTCTAAAGTTTTGAACTTTAAAATATTTTAATGCGCGTAAATTGATTGGCTCCCAGTTTACATGTAAAATTGTCATTTCTTCGTAATAATTATTTTATATTAGATCAAACAACACAAATGTAAATATCCAAAAAAAAAAAAAAAAAAATAGATTGTATGTCCATGGGTATTAAAAAAGGGATTAGATAGACTGCTATTACCATATATAAAATTAGGCTGTTTTAGTAATGCCAATATAATGAACCCCCCCCCCACTTATTTAGTGATTTGATATGATACAGTTTTTCTACTTTGAATTCAGACGGTGTTATTTTTTTTCTGGACGAATCAAAATTATTTTCCAGATGATTCGCTTACTTTTTTTAGACAAAACAAAAATGGAAATTAGAAGAAAGAGAAATTAAAGTTTTCAGTCAAGTAATAATCTGTGCTGTAAAGAATGATTAAAGATAAGTTGAATATATCAGCTGTGACTTCATTTAAAGACTTCGAATGAATAAGGTGATTAAAAAATGTTGTTACTGCACTATACTGAAGCTTTTTTCCCTTTATTATTATGTTCAAAAACATCATTACCAAGAAGAAAAAAGATATTATAGCTAGAATAGAAGTAGAAAGGAACAATGAAGAAGATCGATTCAAAGGTAAGAATTTACATTATATGGTTGATTCATACTCAAATCTGTATATATATATATGATATATAGATGTAGTATGTATAGACTGTGAGAATAAAGGTCACTATAGCAAAAAGTTTTGGAAGTGCTTCTATTATAAAGAACCCTCCGCAAATGATGGTATACTTTTATTATTGTTATTCAATGCTACCAATAGCTTGACAATTTTGTAGTTGGAGGCACTGCGAGCAAAAAGAGGTAAAGTGCTTCAATCAAGGCTGAGAAGATGAAAGCAAATAGACAGAGGATCACCTCACTAAATACAACATCTTTGATATGCAAAAACTGTAAACAAGAGGGACATAGTACATCAAGGTCTAATGAATGTAAAAACCACGTTTATCCCAAAGCTGAGACTTTACAGCAAAATTTGGGTGAGAGATATCAAGCTTTCAATAGAAAGTTACCACTTGATACAATTGTCATGGATGAATATAAAGACATATTAAGGAACAAGATCATACAAAGTGTTGGTTTACAATAGATGAAAAGTACAAAAGACAAAAAAGACAATAAGTCAGTGAGCACTTGTTATACTTTAATAAGTACACAAATTGATATTTTCAATTCAAGGAAATAATCAGCTCTTTATATAGTTTTCAGAAGTAGGTTTATCCGCAGAGTTTAGCCGTTCTTGATCCATGATGGCGCAGGCTTGATCCAGTAGATAATATGGCCACGTAAGAAGCAGTACATATTCTTGACAGCTAAGCTTCAGTATGAGCTAATTAAATTCGGCTTCCGCTAGTTCAGGTCCAGGGCGTAGCAATACTGCGGTCTAGGTCACGTAGTCATGTACTTACGTACTCTATTATATTGCGTGTATTCCAAGTGAAGTTCTATGACATTCTACTATATTCTAGGTAAGTAAATATATCCTTATTATTATCATGGTCTGTGCATTATTTGCATGGTTAA
>JNEK01001269.1:0-26004 GCA_000697295.1 Mucor indicus B7402 | reverse complement strand
ATCTAAAAAAAAAAAAAAAAAAGTGAGCAAATCATAGTTTCTTTTGAATGATTTTTACTATCACAAGATGTTCTTCATCTGAAAAGTCATCCAAAATATTCTGCTTTTCGTCTTCATCTTCATCTTCATCTTCTTCAATAATGATTCGTCTACCACTAAATCTCTTTTCTTCCAAATTATCCTCATTCTTGTCTTCTTCTTCTACTACACCTTCTTCATCACTTAAAAGTGACACAGCTGGTTCATCAGGTATTGCTTGGAAAGCTTTTGCAAATGCAGCTGTCTTGGGGTCTTTCACTAGAAGCAAGTCAGGAAAAGAAATAGAAAGATTCTTATTTGACTTACTTAAATTCTCCAAAGTATCTCCACCCCTCATCTTTAATAGTTTACGTCTTCTAGCTGCTTGCATTCTACGGATAGCAATCAGGTCGTCATCTTCTTCAGCAAGGAGATCAATATCCTCTAGCATGAGACCTGTTTCGGCTGCAGCTGCTTTTCTACGTAAACCACCACCTGTAACATCTGTCATAATACGTGAGATCAAGTTTTTATCGCTCTCTTCATCTTGTTTGCTATTAATAAAAGAGTCAATAGACCTATGCTTAAAGAAACATAACTTGTATTACTTGAATGCTTCTCTAAGAACAGCTTCATCGACATGTTCGTCATTATCTTCTACCAATAAATCATCTTTCTCAAATTCATCAAGGTTTTCTCCTTCTTCGCCATCACTTCCTCCTGCACCATAGAATTCGTCCTCTTCTTCTTCAGCTTCTTCTTCAAAGTACTCCACGTTTCGCATGGGATTTTTGGGTAACGGCATTGATTGTTTGGGCTCGGGTATATTCACATCAATATCCATCTCATCATCTTCTTCTTGTAATGGCTCTTCGCTATCACCTTCTTCCTCTATTTCTTTTTGCACAAGTCTGCTGAGTGGTTTGGCTTCATCTGTTTCTTGTGTCTTTTCCTAGTAATCATTAGGTACTCTATTTCTTTTTTTTTGTCTTTTTAAATACCTTTGATTTGAAAAAGTTGGCAATAGAATGTTTGGGTTCTGGTTTCGACGTTGGCTTTGTTTTCTGTTTCACTTCCTCTTCGTCATCATCATCAAAGATGGACTTCTTTATCTTTTTATTCTTCCATCGTTTAAACGCAGCAGTAGCTAAATCATCCTCCTCGTCTGTTTTATTGTCATCGTCACTTAATGGTCGCTTAGGTATTTCGTCTTCATCTTCAGAACCTGAGAGTTCGTCGAGAATATCATCTTGGTAATCTTCATCATCCGAATCACTCTCCTGTTCTTTCTTTTGTTTTTCAAAGTGTTGATTGACTTGCTCGTTAATCATGATGGTATTCTTTTCTCTTTCTAACAATCGTTTTGCTCTTTCTGTTGCCGATGCATATTGGCCTCGAGCTTTAGCGGCTGCTTCCATTTTCATTCGGTATTCATACCCTTGATTTGTGATTTTCTCAAGCATGCGACGGTTGAATTCCTTGTAGGAGGATTTCGGTTTCATAGGTGACAAATGAAGAGGGTATCGAGGACGATCAGGTGAAGCTACTGCTTTGGCTGCTATCTTTCTAGGATCACCAATGATTTCAATATCGCTATCACTATCCTCCATTTTATGAAAGTTGATATTTTGTTGTTGTTGTGTATTCGATTCAGCCTGTTGTTTTAAATACTGTTCTTCCTTTTCTTGTCTACGCTTTATAAAATCATCGAATGATTTGACATGATAGACGGGTTTAAGACTGATTTTCTTAGTTCTTCTTAAACGCTCATTTTCTCGATACAATTCCTCTTCTTCCTTTTTCGAAAGTGGTTTGTCATCTTCTTCATCGGATGAGCTGGTGTCGTCTAATAAACTAGTTGTGCGCATCATTCTTTCACCATTCTCATCAATGGCGACCTCACTGGATACATTCTTTCTTGACTTTCTTCCTGATGGTTTTGATTTTTTGACTTTTCTTATAGGCATATCCTCATCATCACTAGCTTCTTCTCTGAAGCGATTTAATACGCGATCTAAACCATCCTCTCTGTCTTCCTCAACATCCATAATATCTTTTCCTTTATCTCTTCTCCTTTTCTTCTTTTTTTCTTGTTGAGGCTTTTTGGATTTCTTCTTTTTGCTCTCCTTCTCCTGCTGCTCCTCTTCTTCGTGGGCGCCAAAATCTTTAAATTTGAACTTGGATTTTTGTATTGTTTCATTAAGTTTATCCAAATTAATGCTATGCTTTCTCAGAACATCGTCGTCTGATTCGGAGTCGTCTGCATCAAATGTGCCCATGCGCTGACTGACATCCATGTTTAGGACATTCATGAGTTTTTCGGGTAAATTGAGGCCCTCAAATCTATCGTCGATAATAGAACCAGATTCATCGTCTGTATCTGATTCAGACATATTGAGATCGTTGTGAGTTACATAAGGAATAGATCCTCTTTCTTGATGTTGCTCATCGTCGGATGAATACATGATGTCTGTTGCTACTAAAAAGAGGGAAAAAAAAAAAAGGAACGCAAATTTAGGCGCGTTAAAATTTGTTTGTGACCTTGTTTTTTTCGCGTTACTAAACTCAGTAGCATGAATAGAACTACAGTATTTCGCGTAAATAACATACAGCTCCTGTTCATTTTTATAGTCATGTGCGAAGAGACTAAAAAACTAAGCCAAGTGCCTTAAGTCGATTAAGTCTTGACTTTTAGAACACAAAATTCGCTCAGTTTGCCACCGTATTGGTAATCAGAGCCAGGGAAATGCGCTTGATTTACATGTGCTATAGTATCAGAACTATACACTACAGAGGTAAAGTTTGGCCGATATCTTGATTCCGGGGACGTGATATAATCCATATGCCATACTTCTTATTTTTTACATGAGAATGCTTTCTCAGTTGGATAAAGAGGAGGGTGTTACTGTTTTTCCCTTTGAAAATTGCAGTTAGATATATGAAGATGAAATTATGTATGTACAAGTGGTATGGTTAGGAGGGGACAATTAGTATACAAATGGCAAGTATCAGTAAACATCTCAAAAGCTGTAGGTAGAACTGTTTCACTTTCACCAATAGACCTGACAGCTAGGTTACTCGTTTAGGAAGGTATTCAAATGGAGAATTTAACTGGGTTCATACTTCCTTCTTTGCCATCGTTCTTATTTTGTACAATGTTATATGTATAATGGTGTAATTGATATTGACGGGCTATACTGTGCTCATTGTGACGTTATTCTTTTAGTCAATTATATCATGGAAAACAAGCACTTACAAATTTAAAGTTGACTGTTGTAAATAATTATTACGGAGCATCAGCAAACACTGTTTAAACTTTTCCTTTTAATTCTTTTTTCTTTTTACTTAATTAACAAAATGGGCTTAATTGACAAGATAAAAAGTAATTACGATTACTATAAAGTAGACAAATTTACAAAAAGACGTTCGATTTATTCTCAATTTGAATCCCATGACCGTCAATATTATGAACAAGTGTATAAAGATGGTGTTTATTTAAGCCCTGACAGTGTTTCATCGAAGTCCTTTACTTCCTCCCCTTCTCATAGCCGTTTACATTACAAAGGTTCACGCTGGTCTCTTCCTGACATGTTTAAAAAATCAAGCCACAAGAAGCCCTTTAGTAACACTACACCTAACCAACTGAAAACATCTGAAGCCTATACCCTTGGCTATTGTCGAGAATAATTTCCATAACACTTTTTGTAACATTCTGCATTTAAAAAATAAAAAAATGACAGGTGCCTTGTTTTTATTTTATTTTGAAAGTGGGAGGTATATATTCTTTTAATGCATTGTAATTGTATTTTCCATAATATGAAGTCTTTGTCTCATTTGATCCGTACCATAATTCTCTACCTATATCTCTCTAGTCAATACCTTTGCCTCCCTAAAATAAAGAACTTACATTTCGAAGAATAGAAGGATAAAGGTCCCAAGAAGGGGCATTCACATTCTCTTGCTGAGGTTGAGGAATTGGTCTCCATAAAGGGTCTTGAGTTTCATCATAAAGACGTCGAGAAGAAGTAGAATTCATGCAAATGAAATTTGTTTGCTGTTGCTTTTTTGATCTCTTAGTGGGATTTGGTGGTCTATATACATACCCATTTCCTAATCTACGGCATAAACTAGGATAAAGATCATAACTTGGAGTATAATGCTCATAATACACTCTAGGTGTAGTCTCCAGTTGAATATTGATTTTGTTTGAAGAAGAAGCCATATCTGGTGTTGAACAGAGATGTTAATAGATAAAAAGGTATTTCGTTGAGAAGTTTAGTCTTGAAAGAAAATACGTAGCTTCTTTCAAATATATATGTATACTATATAAAGCAAGTGTTATGAAAAAAAAAAAAAAAGAAAAAGAAAAAGAAAAGGGGAGCGAATATTGAAATAAATAGGTAAAAAAGCAGCTGACATTGCAAATGATGTCTAGTCTTTCTTGAATTGTAACGCCTCCTGTACCTCTTATCCCCCCCCCCCCTCTCTTCCCTTAGCTTCTTCAGAATGCTTCTCTGTCTCCCCCCCCCCTTTATTTGTTTAAGCCGTGCCAACATTAAAATTACTCTTCTACAATAACTGATATCGACAAGTGCTCCATTCATAATAGAAATCATAAAGTGATGTTTCCATGGAGATATGAGGCATTCTGGAATGCATCATGCGCATAATCATGTGCTTCAAAGAAAGCACCATTTCATTTATCATAGGGTTCAATTTATGTTACTCAAGAAGCTTAATTATACAGTAAGACAAAGATCTTGTGTTTTTCATAGACAAATCAAGAAACTCAAAATTGCAATAGATCCCTCTCTCATGATCTGTTAGCCTCTTTAAGTAACAGGACAGTGTACTTGGCTGATGGCACGTGCACTTTATAAAATAATGCTGTATCTTTATAATATAAAATTTATATTTCGGCTATCTTTCCTGTATGAAACAGTTCCTTTTGATACTTTCTTCTTTCTTCGCCTTAGTAAAGCTCTTTGATCACCTGAAACTCATGAAAACTAAATTAAGCAGCTCAAATTGTAATGTGCCTTAAACCTTAAACTAATAAAGTCACAGCAAAATATAAATAATAATGCGCCATGATGTATGAAATTTTGCCATCTGCATTTAATGAAAAAAGGCGGTTCACATACACATCGTTACTCTTTAACAAAAGATAAAGAGTGTTTTACTTTGAGATAACATACCTATTACGAATATGACGTCAAGATGAAGCCAACGCGTTTATCTTTCTGTGTCAGTCGCGCTCTTTTTTTTTTTCTTCTTTTTTCTCTTTTTTCTCTTTTTTCATAATAAAATGCCAGACTCTATATCTTCCGAACTTAAACGTCTTGGGATTTGTAGCACTATTACAAATATAAAGTCACTTAGTGGTGGATGTATCAGCCAAGCTGCTTGTTATTCAACTGATAAAGGCAACTTTTTCGTCAAAGTAAAGGAAAAACAAAAAAGAAAATGAGGGGGTGATCACAAGTAATAACAGACTCAATACTTAGACCAACCAAGATCCTAAAGCCAAATATTGGTTTGACGCAGAATCACTTGCTCTTGAGCGTATCAATCAAGCAGTACCTGGATTTGCACCCAAACCAATAGCTCATTCCGATGAAACACAGCAAGCATACATAGTAACAGAATATATTGATATGGGGCGTGGCAGTTCTGACAAATCCATCCAAGAAGCCTTGGGACGTGCTCTGTACAAACTCCATACTTCAGCTACTCATGGGCAGTTTGGTTTTGACGTGACATCTTGGTGTGGAACGACAGAACTCAATAACACATGGTCGACTGATTGGTCCCAGTTCTACAAAACGCAGCGGCTAGAGCCTTTATTGAAACAAGTGCATGGACAGAACAAGGATGTCGATAGATTAGGCTCATCATTATGCAGCCGCTTGGATCACTGGTTAGGTAAGGATGCTGTAGGTGAAGTCACACCATCCTTGGTACATGGGGATCTGTGGAGTGGTAACTGGTGTGTGTCGTCGGGAAAACCTGTGATCTTTGATCCTGCTGCCTATTACGCACATTATGAATTTGAATTTGGTATTATGAAGATGTTTGGAGGATTTACACAGGCATGTTTTGACGCTTATGACGACCTTTTTGTTAATGACGAAGGATCGACTAATAACAGCACAACAACAACGCTAGAAGGTCGCGGTGATCGTTTGTTAATTTATGAAGCATATCATCACTTGAATCACTTTGCCATGTTTGGTGGGGGCTATAGCTCAGGCTTTGTTCATCTCATAGATAAACTGCTGTAAATAACAGAAATGTTGTTGGTATACTCATAGCTCTATATTACTTTTTATTTTACTTTTTCTTTTTTATGCGAATATGCTTTTTGGGATAGCCATTTGAGGTTTAAAGCCCTGATTACCAATATAATCTCGTACACAAAGCATATCACTCATAATAATATATGGCCATCCGGCACGCATTGCACTATGTAAAATGCATTAGGAAAAAAAAATAAAAACGATTCCTTGTTTCAACCACTTACGGTGACTCCAATGTAGCTGGGCGAAGCAAGAAAGTTCTATCGAACGAGTAAGGTGGTGTCGATTCGTCTTCTTTGAATTCACCATGTAAGTTAATAAGTAAACCAGCCGGCGATTGATGTGCGTCCACAACAAAATCTTCTACTTTTTGAAGATCATGATTTGAAGTAGGTAATCGACACAGTGTTGCTCCAATCACATCAGGACCAACTAAAAGGCCTTTACCTTCTTGCTCTAATGAATTCAAGTATAAATATACGTTCAATTTTCTTCTTTTACACTACTTACTCTTTGATTTTCCCATCAAGTTTCTGCTTAAAGTGGTCCAAGTCAATTTATCCTCATCCTCCATCATTTTCTTCTTGTCCTTTCGTCTTAACTTTTGTTGAGCGCGCAACTTCAAATTAGTCGTGATAGAAAAAACAGCGTTGGTATCATAAATAGCAGATAATGCAGTTCTATTTGTGTCAAATAATTGATAGTATCTGGCAATAAAATCTGTTGCTGCTGCTCCACTCACTTCGTTATCAAAAAAGTTGGGTTTGTTGTCTAAAGGCAATACTCGACCTGTCTTGTGAATGTTGTCAACCTCGTCTTTAGATAGCTGAACTGGAACACCATCCAGTAAAACAATAGTAGGGAATCGTTTCACAATATTTCGGATGTAAGCACGATCGTCACCTCGTTGTTTGATTTCATTTTCCCGAAGAGGATTATCAGCCAACAATAATTCTTTCAAGTTTTTGAGCTTTCCTGTACCGCTGAGTGCTTCTAAATTAGCATACTCTTTAATCAAATTGCCCTGGAAAGATATATTTTGTACATTAGGGAGATATTGTGCTAATGTAGAAATAGGTTGAACGTTTTTCAAGTGGTTCTTTGCAAAAGAGATAGTAACAACATCATCAAACATCTCGCCTGCTAATTTCATCAAAGCTGGTCCAACAGTAGCACTTGCTCCTGGCGCACCAGGAGGCTTTATGGCCGATTTCTTTAAAATTGGATCAGCAGCCATGGCTTCTAAATTTAAAAACTTGGCTTCACTGTTCCAGCGACTCAATAAAAAGTTGCGAAGAATATCGATAGTTGTTAACTTTTTGTTACTCTCGACAACAGCAGGTGTCATAGGAAGTGCTGAATTATCATATAATCGAATTCGAAGCTGTTGTGTTCCAAAAATGTAGCCGTCCAAGCGAACTAAAATACGAGCAATGACAGGATCATTCACAGTAAGCAACATTTGCCCCTGATCTAATTTGGCATCCACAGGTTCCCATTGCTTCTTGCTCTTCTGAACCAAAAACGGAATAACTCCATTTTCTGTTCCAGGCTCAAAACCTGTAATCTAGGCATACATATTCATGTCAGAATGTCATATCTTTTTTGTTTTGTTTTGTTTTGTTGTCTCTTACAAGAATATCAACTCTTTTATCTACATTGTCGACATTAGACTGCACGGGCTTTGATCTAGCCCTACCGCCATAAGGAGAGCTAAAGAAAAATTGTCAATCATTGCTAAAATACTATTTTGTTAGTTTCTCTTTACAATCGCTTTTTCTTTTTGCCCATGCCACCCATCGAGATGTCTCCATCGTCATCGTCAGCAATTTGTGTCTTGTTTTGAGTTACAGTTACTGATTTTCCTAGAGCTCTTGCTTTCAATGCCAGTCCTCTTGAAGCTCTGGCCTTGGATGTTTTCCAAGCACCTCCACCAGTGCTGGTATTGTCGTCCATAGGGTTGGCTTTTTTATTTTTAGCCGCAAAAGCTGCTTCTCTTGCTAGTTCCTCTTTCGTTTTAATATCTTCTGCTTTCTTGATTGGCTTAGGTGGGGCTGCTACAGCGCCAAACATGGCGAAAAGACCTTTGTTCTCAGACATTTGCAATTCGATCAACAGTTCGATCTGTTCTTTAAAGAATTTTTTGTTGACCTCTTTTGAAAAGTTAAATGCGCCGTCACACCTACAGTCACACATTCAAATTAAATTCATGCACTTTGGTGTGGTATTTGTAAAAGAGAGCTTGTGTAGTACCGGATTTTCAACGTTTTCGAAATTATTTACATCATTAAAGAAAGCATTGACACAACTCTTAAGTCATTGCTTCATGTATACGAAGCATACAAAAATTCTTTTTACTATTGTAATTTATCTCCTTCTCTCTCGACCCTTTTTTATTCAAAACATACACCGAAACTACCTCATCATGCCAAAAGCTGCACCTAATAAAACGCGACAACCTTACAAGAAGACCACTAATCAGTTACGTGAGCTCATTATAAACAAATGGACTTCAACTACAATTAAAAAAGCTGAAATTAGCAGAATGTTTGATGTTCCCTATTCAACAGTCAATAGCATCATAGAAGTCTATGGGGACGAAGGAAGAACACAAAAAAAAAAAAAAAGACTGGATCAGACAAGTCAGAGTTCGCTAAAATTAAGCAAGAGCACAGCCAATTTACATTAGACCTTCTATATGAAGACTTTACCCTCACTCTAGGTATAATTAAGCAGCAATTAGAAGAAAGATTTGACTTAAATGTCAGTATCGGTACGACATGGAATCATATCGTCAAAAATACTATGTTCACGCTCAAGAGAACAAAACCTGTGGAGGTAAGAAGAAATGACCCAAGAACTCTTGAAAAGAGAAAGGACTTTATCGTAGATCTAGCGGAAAAGGGGGCTATATATACAGATAACTGTATTTTTATCGACGAAGCAGGGCTCAATGCCAATTTGATACGTGGTCAAGGTTGTTCAAAGAAAGGGGAAGAAAGCGTTGTGACAACTCGAACAAAACGCGCGCTCAATTTATCTATATTGGTGGCAATTTCCTCCACGGAGTCGAGCAATTTGAAGCCAAGATAGTCAAAGGAGGGACAACCAGTCGTATCTTTGCTGAATTTATTCAGAATTTGATAAACATGTTGGATAGAACAAACGCACCTGCGCAGTATATTATAATGGATAATGTTTCTATACACAGGTCCCCAGAAGTAAAAAAAGTATTTGAAAACTCAAGACATAAGCAGCTATTTATTCCACCATACTCACCATTCTTGAATGCAATTGAGGAGTGTTTTCCAAAGGTTAAAACTTTGATCAAGAGGAAGCCTGGTCTCTGGTGAAAACTACAGATGGTTATTTTATCAGGAATTGTGAATAGAAAGATAGTACACGCTCAGACATGGTCCTTGAACCAAAGAACGCTCTCTCTGATCTCCCTTCTCTAATCGTGGAGATTCAGCATACAGTCAACAAAGCATTCATAAAAAGAGCTATCAGCTATTGCTTAAAAGCGTCTGAAAGATACGATAACGACCCAATAATATTGATTATTTGTGTAGAAATTCAAAATGCAGTAAGAATTTAAGTGCAGAATTATAAGATATATATATGTTTGATAACTATCTAACTATTTTGTATGTGTAAAACATCGTCCTGGAAAGATTGAGTTCCTTCATTCATGGATGCTTGCCCGTTTATCTATGAACGCTCGTTTTCAGCAAAGCATGGTAATGCTCAATTGCTGCCTCTTTGCCATAAGTACAAGCCTCAAACAATGGGTTTTAACTAAAAGAAAATAACGAAACAACTTTTGTTTTTTTTTTTTGTTCGCTCATATTAACTACCTCGTTGCTGTCTTGCGTAATTTATTTATTTTCTACCAGAAATCTCAATAGCCTACAGTCTCATTCATCATAGATATTTCAGAGATAATTAATTGAGTGACTATATAGAATCGTTGTCCACGGGTCCAGCGGACTTTTGACTATTTACCATTACACAACAAACCAAAAAACACGGGGTAAAGTTCTACAAAGAAACCAATTGGTCCGTATTCCTGCTTACAAAACAGTTTTTCCCTTTAATTTTCTTTTTTATCCTATACAATGACTACAGCAATCGACACAACTAAAATATTCAAGGATAATCTTTTCAATGGCAAGGTTGTCTTATGTTCAGGTGGCGGCAGTGGTATTTGTCGTGGAATGACTGAAGCTCTAGTTAGACATGGTGCTAAAGCTGTCATTTTCTCTAGAAGGTATTACCAAAGTTGCAATTTCAATTTCGAAATGTTAACTGAAAACATTGGTTTAGCAAAGACAAATTGGAAAAGGCAGCAAAAGAAATGAGCGCTAGTACAAACGGTGAAGTTGTGTAAGTTCATTCACTCACACAATAAAAGTCAACCTATTGATCTTTGTTTATTATGCAGTGCTGTTGCTGGTGATGTTCGTAAAGTAGAAGACGTCGAAAACGCCGTTAAAGCCACGATAGAAAAGTTTGGTAGAATTGACTTTTTAATTAACGGAGCTGCTGGCAACTTCTTGGCTCCATTCGATCATTTATCTTATAATGCATTCCGTACTGTCATTGAAATTGACTTACTTGGTAGTTTCAACTTGACAAAGGCTGCCGTCCCTTACCTCAAGAAATCAAAAGGTGCTATTATTAATGTTTCTGCTACTTTGTATTATACAGGTATGCCTTTCCAACAACATGCTGGTTCTGCAAAGGCTGCTATTGACGTAAGGACCATAGCTTCTTATAGCAACCAAGGCAATGTGTAATTTTATTTAAAATAATAGGCTTTGACTAAGCACTGGGCTGTCGAATTAGGTCCTTTTGGAGTTCGTAAGTGTATAAGAAAATCAGATGCGATTATGCAAATGTCTAATATTTTTTTTAAAAATAGGTGTAAATGGTAATTTCTGCTAACAAAGAATGAGTCTTTGACCCGCGGACTAACGTCTTTTATTGTAATTTTAAAACAAAAGGCATTGCTCCTGGGCCCATTGTAAATATAAAAGAGATCATAAGACTAAATAGGTGCTAACGTTAGTTCAAATAGGCATCAACTGTAGGTATGGAGAAACTTGGCAAGGCTTTTAACAGAACAAAGCAAATTCCATTGGGGGTAGGTTGTATAGAACAATTTATACTATTGAAACATGACTAATATTTTGTACTAAAAGCGTATGGGTGAAGTTCAAGATATTGCTCAATCAACAGTTTTCCTTTTCTCTGAAGGGGCTAGTTATATCACCGGTGTAGTATTGGTTGTTGACGGTAACTATTATATACATCGTAGCTATAATCTCTCTAATAATACTTGTTGTAGGTGGCGCCTGGTTGAGCCCTGGATCTGGCGGTAATTATCCTGAAAATGTACTTAACCCACCCAATTTCAAACTTTAACTTAACAAATTGTGTTTTATTACATAAATGAAAATGAGTATACGACCTAGTACAATGTGTGGTATATCAATTAAATATAAAAATGGTTGTTGATACGCTTCTTTTATAATAAACTGTTTTTGATAAAACTTAACCATTGAGTATAGCTCATAGTAGAGTTTGGTAGTAGACTTTCCTTTGTCGGAAGGCCTGACACTGATTGTTGCTGGTCTTCCAGCAAGTGAGATATGAACCAGTTATGCAAGGGAGAACTATTGTCTTCTTTGACAATATATAGAGACGGATAAAAGTTGCTGAATCTTAAGTCGCTTTGAATATGTTCAATTATTCGATTTACTCGCTTAGAGAACGGGTTATCTAAAACTGGAAGTGATGTAACCTTTAAATAAATACCTACTTAGCATAAGTGCCACAATAAAAAGAGTAACTGCTTACCTGTCCTTGCTGAATTTCGCTAATATTTGAAACATTAAACAGGTCAAGACACAATTGACGAACAGCAAGCTTCCCGACCCAAAGGAATATTCTTTGCCCATTCTCTAAAAGATAGCAGCCATGACGCTCTAGTTTCTTGATTGATAGATTGAGACGGGGTGGTAGTGTTAGCTTCCCTACAGTATCAAGGGTACCACTCTAAATGAACAAAATAAAAATTAGAAGGGCAGTTTATCCAGTTATTTCTCTACAAAGACATTTACCTGAATTGGCATATTATGCAGCGAGTAAAAGGCTGGATACGCATATCTCAACCACAATGTTGATGGTAATGTTCTTAGTAACAAAGCTGATTGAGTGGATATATTAACGGGAACAGCACCACGATCATTAAATGCCTCCTAAGAAAAAAAAAAAAAACAGGAAATTATCAAGTTAATAAAGATTATACATAGCGTTACATCTACTTACGCTTTTAATCAAAGACAACACTAACGCAGGAATCATACTTAGCGATCGACATAAGTTGAGTTGTTGACTCTTCGACGGCACAATCCCGACCACCTCTTTACTGTACGCTTTGAAAATGCAATTTGTTTGTTGAACTAGATATTCTTTTGCATCCCTAATTTTATATGTTACCGCTTTATCAATAGCTATAGAATTTGTTTTTAATATAGTCTAATGTATGGATTTGCTGTTAGTTTTTACCTTGATGTGCCATTGACCTTATTAAACTGAATTGATCTGCGTTATAAAATACTTTGGACACATCACGTACAACAGGTAGACAGGTAGTCATGACACGTATGAGCCTCTCTCCAAAAGTCGAAGTATACAACATGCAAGTTTGTATATAAGCTAAATCACCAGGGATCTCACCTTCAATGGCTAAATCAATACAATAACTTCCATCCTTTGGTACATTTGGCAGAACCAAAATGTCCGGGGCTTGAAGCGTAAAATTGCCATGAAATGATTTGCAGACTAGACCAGGAGAGCATTTTGTTCGAATAATTGCTTCTAACCCCATATTTTCTTGCAACAATTTCTGAATTTCTTGTTTTAACTTGTCGCCTTCATTTTTTGCATTAAATCCAGGATAGTAATGTGTTTGACCACCTGTAAATCGAGGAACGACATCTTTTTTATACATATATAACAGTTAGAAAGGGGTTATGTAGTTGATAGGTTAGACTTACTTAGCGTTGCAACGTCCACATTTTGACTTCCAAAGACAAACATATCTGCACATACGTGTGATTTAACACATTCTTCTGAAAATGCTCTGTAAAATTCGCTTGCTGGCTCGAGTAAGAGATTCTCATCGGTGATGGTGTATTTTTTTCTTTGAACCGTGGAAAGTGCACCAACACCCACGTTTGGCAAACTAGCCTGAAAGCACACTATCTTTCCTCCGGTAGACGACTAGTTTCTGTTAACGTCTATTTCCTCTTCTGATGAATGGTTACTTACCAACAATAATCGAGCTGCTTTCAGAGCAGGACCAAGGCAATTACTGTTGTTTGTGAATGAATAGTTTGAAAACATGGTTTTCATTCTTTCAAGCAAGTCGAATACAACTGATTTTGCTTCCGTTAAATTTACTAGTAAATCGGATGGAATTCTAGGCAGATATACATCGTCGATGTCTGATACCATCAGCCATTCAGGGCAGGATGTGTGGTTTAAACTGCAGAACCCTATGGATTGGTCTACGGTGATAAACCCGACTCGTGTTCTTTCATCGTTGTTTGGAATTTGGTCTATGCATTCTATCAAACTTTCCGCAAATACTTGAATCATGCCTGTTTCAATGGCACTAGCACTAGTGTCGATAACAAATAGATACACTGGTGGCTGAGGAGGTCTTGCTAAAAATTCAGAAGTTGCAACATAATCGACACAGCCGTAATTGAGCTCCTGTATGCTCCACCTATCCATCTTCTGTCGTGTGATAGGGTTCCAGTCGTAAGATGGAGGTACTGGAGTGAATGATAAGTTATATTATTTTAGATCTTTGGATGATGTTTATTCATATACCTTGGTTGTCGTGAAAGTTACATATATTACATTTCCACTTGGTATCGTCGGCGGTAAATTGTATAAAAGGGTTAATAAATGACTTGCATCGTAAGCAGCGAGCAATAGAACCATTAGAAACCAAGGGAATGCTCTTTTCGTTTTCTGATCTAGCATATGGCTCGATCAAAATGGAGAGAGGCAATTTTGACTTTTTTAACAAATAAGAGCTACGTGGAAGAGAAGTTAAAGTACATCTTTGATATTTTCTGTCGCATTGGGAATATTCAGATAAAGCAACTGAAGCCTACAGTATTCATATCAGTGTTTACTTTATACATGCAATATTTAGAAAGCTTTACACTTGTAGGGATTTGGGGTGTTACAGGAAATAATTCCAAGTCTTCAACAAGAGGTGTGTTTCCTAAAAAGGACACATCCAAATTTCTATTTACTATTGGTTGTTTGGGTGAATGTAATACTGGTTCATATGGTAATAACGGTAAGTTTTGATGAACACTAGCTTGGTAGAGAGACTCTTGGTGATTTTCTTTATTACTTTGTTGTTGGGGTTTTACTTGCTCCAACGTATTTCCAACAGCAGGGTAAACCCTTCTCCCTTTTTTCCATGCTGCCGTGTTCTGAGAAAATACAGCTATTCAAAAGCAATTTGGTTATCAATAGTTTAAAATATAGAATAAGCGTATAGGACCTACACATTATTGCTTGCAACGATTTAGTTTGTTAAAGGAGAAAGAAGAAGAGCATAATTCAACTTGGGTAAAAGTGGTATTTTATATTATAAATATTTACATGATTCAAAACATTTTACAAATTCCTTTCGCATACTTGACAACAAAGTTAAACATATAGTTTATTCAGAAGCCATCAAATATTTAATCTCGGCAATAGCAGTACCTGGAGCCAGACCCTTAGGACAAGTGTTTGAACAATTCATAATAGTGTGGCAACGGTAAAGGGACATTTTGTTTTGAAGGGATTCTCTACGTTCAGGTCCAAATTGATCACGAGAATCGGCCATCCAGCGATAAGACTGCATTAAAACAGCAGGGCCGAGATATTCTTCCTGATTCCACCAGTATGAAGGGCATGAAGTCGAACAACATGCACAAAGAATACATTCATATAAACCGTCCAGCTTCTTTCTGTCTTCAATCGACTGGTAATTTTCTTTTCCATCAGTGGGAGGGGTTTTTTGTTTCAAATAAGGCTCAATGCTCTTGTATTGCCTATAGAATAAAGTCAAGTCAGGTACTAAATCCTTAATGATATTCACTATGGTATTACTATGATTAATATTCGAAAAGAGAGGGGATATATTTACTTACTGTGAGGCAAAGGATAAATCTTCATTGACTTTTTAGTGTCTTTATCAATCTTAGAAATACATGCTAATGTATTAATACCACCAATGTTCATAGCACAGGAGCCGCAAATGCCCTCACGACAAGAACGGCGGAAAGTGAGAGTTGAGTCCTGTTCGTTTTTTATTTTGATTAAAGCATCTAAAACCATAGGCCCACAGTTATTCAAGTCAACTTTGTAAGTTTTGAGAACTGGTTTCTCAGTAGGCTTATCAGGGCTCTATAGTACGTTGATATCAGCAAAAGTTATTTCTGCGATATATACATTGAACTCATACCCAGCGATAAATTTCAAACGTCTTATAGTTTGGTTCTTTTGTTCCAGAAGTGGCAGTTGCACTTGCCATGAAGGGCGATTCACCTGTCTGCATTGAACGCGTAGCTACCTAAATGAGAAATAGGATTAGTTTGCATAAGTTTTGACATTTCACGTCGGGTGTCATACTAATGTTGCACCAATCCAGCGAGTGCGAACAACTTGAACAGCAGAAGATTTGAAAAAGGTCAAAGACATTTGAGTTAATGTAAGAAAGCGAAACGAAGGTTTTTTGACAAAAAAAAAAAAAAAGAATATAAGTTTATGCCAAAAAATTACGACGAAATAGCATCAGAATGTGTGAAATTTTACCTAGCGTTTCGGGACAGAAAAGCAAAACCTGTTTTACAAAGGATACGTTATCCCTTCGTTATTCGCCTCAAACAATATTATGGTACTAGGGTCCAAGTTGTTGTATGTGTATATATCAATAGAGTTAAGATGTCAATACAGCGATAACAACAGCCGCTTAAGGACTGAGCAATTTTCAAATTTAAAGATCACTATTATACGTACACCTAATATTCCATTAGCTGTTTGTTCGCTTATTAGAAGCATATATGAATGACTAAAGGCCAGACATATATGTTGTTATAATATGTACTGCTACTAGAGTGGCTGCTGCGAAAAGAATGAGTTACCAAATGTTGCCATAATAAGATTCTATATAGAATTCGTGTCATTTCTCTTGTTTCAAAAGGACAACCATTTTTGGCTTAGTGCCATTCACTGTAGAGTCATATTCAAAAATTATCGTAGATATTTATTAGTTAGTCAACGATCATTCCAAAACGGGTTCAATTCGAGTTATGATCTTCCACGTGACATGAGGTACAAAAGGGCATGAATTTCTGAACAAAATTAAATTCTTATCGCTAAAGAAAATACAATGAAGACATTAGTAATTGTGTTGGGCATTTTATGCTTAATACAACACATTCAAGCAGTTAAACTGCAGCTACCTTTCTTGAGCCCTGAAAAAAGTACGCCATTGAAATTAAAAACAATATACCACCACGCCTCCGTTCATGGACCTATTCCAAGACTTTTTAGAAAACTTCAAATTCACGACGAAATGAATATAAACCAAGAACAAAACACTGAATACAGTATCAAGAGCAAACAGAGTATTATCGACAAACCGGCAGACTCTGATATCAAGGCATTGCTGTCCCTGAGAGATGCCGATAATGGTGTTTATGCAAGATGGTCCAGCTTGAATACCATGAGAGCAATGTACATGGAATCAACTCTGGGCGAGGTACCAGACGTGACGGATAGAGAAACTGTTATTTCTTTGGCTATGATGACGAATAATGCTTATCTTGACATAAATTTGAATAACACCGAGTGGTATGATCTTGGTGCACCTTGGCAATTAGTAAGATAAAATATATGAACATGCCTATTTTTTACTCATGTACATACAAAAGAATGACTCATTTGGATGGGAATCCGATGGCATACGCGGTCATATATTTGCAACTGAGGATAACTCACTGGTGGTCGTTAGTTTTAAAGGTACAAGTGCCGGATTATGGACAGGCGGGCCTACTGGAGAAAAAGATAAATTGAATGTAAGTCATTAGCTAGTGGAATTAGTTGAGCTGATATAAATCTATATCATGTAGGATAATATGCTATTTTCGTGCTGCTGCGCCAGAATTAGTAGAGCTTGGACGCCTGTATGCAAATGTTTTCAAGGGAATGAATATCGCTGTGAAAGTAAATGCCTTCAAGACAGCATCCAACAATCTGAGTTATACTATGATGCTGCCCTTGTAAGAAGAATGAGCAGTACTTGATTAGACACTAACTAATTTTTTTAAGGAAATCATCGAAGACATTCAAAACACCTACAATCAGAGCACAATTTGGATAACAGGCCACTCATTAGGCGGTGCTTTAGCCAGTTTAGTAGGACAGACATATGGCATACCAACTGTCACATTTGAAGCCCCTGGAGACCAAATGGCTGCTCGCAGGCTGCATTTACCTGGAAGACCTGCGGCTGAATTACCTATTTGGCACTTTGGACATACGGCTGATCCAATCTTTATAGGTGCTTGCACGGTAACCCCATGATTTTAAAAAAACACTCTTATACCAAAAACTGATGAATGTTTGTAGGGACCTGCAAGTAGTTGCTGGTACGGTGGCTTTGCAATGGAGTCGCGATGCCATACAGGTAAAATATGCTCTTGGGATACGGTGAACAAAAACGGATGGAGAGTTGATATCCGATCCCATCGTGTACGAGATGTTATTGAAAATATTCTAAAGAAACCTGAAGAATTTCCTTTACCTGAATGTCAATATGAATCTGAGGATTGTCAAGACTGTGGATTATGGGAATATTATGACGATAGGGACGGCCCTTTTACAAGCTCAACGAAACTGATACCTAGCACATCGACTACTGATAACAATATACCACCCACCGATCCATGGGCATTGACAAGCCAATAGATTAAAAATAGAGTTTACATAATGTGTTTGAAAAGAAGATATACATTCCAGAACAGTTATTTATAAATAAATGAATGACCATACTGTTATTATAGTTATCTTAGTAAGTCTTCTATGTGTTTGTTTGCGTAAGACACATATTTTTGTTTTATATATACACAAAGTATGAAAGCTTGACAGGTCTTTCTCTTGTCAAGATTTACTGTTTTATGATTTGAACTAAATTACTCAGCCCAAGCCATGCAAGCTAATACCGGTGTTGGTACCTGTGGCTTGAAATTATGCTTTTTGTATATAATATGACGGTACATAGAGTAACTTGACGCTATTTAGACCTGTTTCGTTATCGTAGAATGTAAAGAAGCTGATATATAGTGTAGAAACTCGTGCATTTAGGTATTCAGAAGACCGAACTTTACCATTTTAGGCACTTTACAAAATGTCTGAAATGAGCGAATTTGTACTACCGATGGACATAGGGTCACGCGAATAAAGACTAAAGACAGAAAAAAAGTCTTTTTCTTTTTTCTTTTTTTTCCTCTTTAACTTTATACTTATTAGCAATGGTAAGAGTTACAAGTTAAGACTAAGTTAGAAATAAGCTTATGTTGTAATAAATAGGCTGACCAACTCACCGAAGAACAAATTAGCGAATTCCGTGAAGCTTTCAAGTAAAGTATACTATTGTAAGTTTACGTGTTGCGTGTGTGTGAGATTGACTTGAATTTTGTTAGTCTTTTTGACAAAGATCAAGATGGTTCCATCTCAACCAAGGAACTTGGCACTGTTATGCGTTCCTTGAATTTAAACCCTACCGAAGCCGAACTTCAAGATATGGTAAATATTATTTTTTTTTTTTTCGTTTTTATTCTCTTCATCTGACAACTATAATAGATTAACGAGGTCGACAGTGATGGCAACGGTTTGATTGATTTTTCTGAATTCTTGTCCATGTTGGCTAGGTAACGAAAATAAAAAATAAAAATGACGTGTTTATTAATACAAGAGCTCAATAGAAAAATGAAAGATACTGATTCTCAGGAAGAAATTGAAGAAGCTTTCAAGGTATTTGATAAGGACGGTAATGGATATATCTCTGCTGCAGAGTTACGTCATGTAATGACTTCTCTTGGCGAAAAGTTAACTGAGGAAGAAGTTGATGAAATGATCCGTGAAGCTGATGTTGACGGAGATGGTCAAATTAACTACCAAGAATTCGTTAAAATGATGGTAAGCTTACATATAAAAACTTTAAAGTTACAGGTTTTATTGACTGTTTTTTTTTTTTTTTTTCTTTGTTAGATGTCCAAATAACAACAATAAATATTCGTTATATTGTATAATATAATTTTATTATTTTTACTAATAAAATAAAGTAAAGTGTTTAAGCTTTAATATTGTAAGCTTGTACATATTGGAGACGATGCTGGTTATCATCAGCGATAGGACCTAAAAAAAAAAAAAAAGAATAAATACAAATGTATGTATGCATAGTGCGAATTCATTTTACGGTTAATGGGTGTCCATAAAGGTTCATCTTTAAATAATCTCATAGCTTTGATATAGTTGTTTAAGTCAGTAGTGAATCTATGATAGATACCAGGAGGCTTCATGTATGTATAAGTATTACTGTTGTAGGATTACTTGGAATATATTACCAAAATGATCATATCACCCTTTTCCATGTAAATACGAATCCAGATATCACTTTGATCACGAACATCAAAATAACCTGAACCGTCCAAAATGAAACGAATCTCTTCATCTTCGTGAAGGTGTCTAAATAGAAACACAAGTCAAAATAAAAGAAAAATCTGTACAAATGTCAATAGTTTACTCTGCAAAAAAGGATTTGACCTTTTCTTCATAAATTGGGCCCATAGCATCAGGGGAAACAACAATCTAAAGTATCAAAAATTAATAAGCTATGTTTATTCTACTGTATCTTTTTTAGCTTTACGGTATCTCTGTTCTTATAGTCTCGTTCTTTTGCGATTTCGTCAATCTTATCTAAAGCATCAGGTCCGTCAATCTTCCAATATAAAACACCAACTTTCTCAAGATCAGCTACAGATTTCTCAATTCCCAAGTCATGAGGAGCACGTTGATCAGCTGGATCTTGAGTGTCATAAATATAAGCTTTCATTTTTATTCAATGTAGGTAAGTAGAAAAAAAAAAAAAAAACAGTAACCCCCCACAAATTTATAGTCTGAACAATGGGAACGATACTGAGTTTTGATTGGATGAAAATTGCAACACTTTGTCCATAAATGAACGCAATATTCAAAGGAGGAAAGATATTCTCAGCAAAATGTGACGCTACTCAAGTAAAATGACAGCCAACCCTGATCCATGCCCTGAATCTATTAATATAACTATTATTTGCACAACTTCCCTGCATAATAAAGATATGAGTAATATATTGTTGAGCATATGATGATTTCTCTTTTTATAGATTATACGTACATTGTATTTCCAAAAATATGGTCAAATAAAGGCAAGTGGACCTCCTGCGCATTGATCGGTAATATATACACCCAATGGCTCATTTTACTAAGTTAAAGGATCTTCATCTTACTTCGATATAGATCTGGCAATAGTTTTCATTATTATTTGTTTATTCCAATATGCAACTCATAATCTTTCAGTGATTAAAAATACAAACTGGCCAAGAAGTCTATACTATGACAAAACACAAATCTGTATAAGGTTTTAGATTAATGCATCAAAAGCGACTCAGCAAACGTTAAACTTTATTTAAAAGTCACCAAGATCTAAAGTATCGTATTTAGGACCTTCAACATCAGTGCGTGCTGATTGCTCTTTACGGTCCTGCAAATGCAAAAGAGTAGCACGGAAGTGGCGACGAACATATTCTGAAACAGGGCCACTACGTTCCACAAGGGATGAAGAGTTGGAAGTAGGGGGATGTTGGTCAGGGTTATCCACATTACCAAGGTTAGTGTTAATCAAATCAATCAAACCATTCAAGTATTTCAAAGTAACCTAATAAGGTCAATTATAAACAAGCAAACTAGATAAAACTGATATATACTTACTGCATCATTGCCCTTTTCGAAATAATAAATATATCTGTTGAGGATTTCGACAAATAATTCAACATTGGTGACTGAATCCATACAACTATCAGCTATCTTGAGGGCCTTTTGAAGACATTCAAGTGCACGCTTTCCATCTCTGAATAATGTGGCTTTCTCATTCTCAGGAAGATCCGATTCTTGAATACCACGGTCAGTAGCCCACCAAAGATGTGAAGACAAATAAACACCACGACATTGATCTGGCTTCTTCAAAAGTTTAGCACTATAAAGAGCTGCCTTGGTTATTAAAGTATCGTAATTATCTGCAGAAAACACTCGTGTTTGTTGGAGTGAACCGATAATACAGGTAATTGCCTGGAATTGAGCGCGAGACTCAGAAATTGACTCTTCGTAAATAGTGAATGCTTCTACAAAGAATTCATAGGCGATTTCTTCAAAACCACACTCATCAGCACTTTGACCAGCTAATAAGAACAAATGAAGACATGTCTCTGCAGATTCGCACTTGTTGTATAAGGTTGAAATGACTTGATGAATGAAGCGGAAAAGAGCACTGGTCTTCTTTTCCCAAATTTCGTCTTGCTCTTCTATCAGCTTGTAACGTCTTGCAAGTTTAGCAGCATTCACAATAAGAGGAGGGAATGTAAAGCGAATACGATCACCCCCTTCACTGAATTGCTTTCTAGCAGCTGACAATAACTGTACACAACAAAAATAAATATTTTTACAGTTTCAATTTGTTATCTTTCTTACCAAGAACTGGGTATCTTCATTGTCTGATTTGAAAAGATGAACAATTCTAGCTAACAAACCTTGCTTCTCAAGATATTCTTCTTGTTCATAAGTAAGATCACTTGTCTTTTGATAGTTGGGTGGGAGTGACATAGGGGCATCCTTTTGGTCACGCAATAAAACGTCACAAAGCTCTAAAACACCATGAACATCTTCAGGGATACTGATCACTGTGACGTTTCTCAACACGTTGTTGATAATTGAATAAGCAACTGATTGGCGTGTATTATAGGATTGAACAGCTAACAAAGGCTGATAGTTTTCTAAAGCCAATAAGTATAATACAGAGCGATAATGCTGAATAGGTGCCAAAAGCAAAGATAAAAGGTTGGATTCGGTTTCTTTGGTGTGAAGATCGGCTGAATCAGTATATTCCACAACCTTGTCGCGTGTAAATGCAAGAATTTGATCAACATAATCGAGCTTTTCGGGGTAGCAGGATAAAGAAAGGTTGATGAGTGATACGAGCAAGGCTGTTAAATCTTGAATAGTAAGATCGGGGCGTGCCTATAATGTCTGTTTAGTTATTATTCTTTGTTGATTTCAAAATATTTACCTTCACAAGTTCCACAATTTGACCCCAGAAAACAGCAAAAAGTTCAACATCCTCAGGGATACCACGAACCTTCTTCACGTTAGTTTCTTCTTGCACATTAGGTGCATCATTAGTTTTTGGTTGCTTTTCCTCTAATGGTTCTTCTTCAGCTGTTTTCTCGGCGGGCTCTTCGTCTTTTTCTTCAGCAGCTTCTTCATTTTCCGCTACTTCAGTTTGCTCCTCTTCTTCAGGAACAACAGCTTCTGTCTCGGGCTTTTCTTCTTTTTCTTCGATTTTTTGTTCTTCTTCCTCATCTTCCAGAGGAAGGCCTTGAAGTTTTCTCTTTCGTTGATTAGCAATACGAGCAAGATTTTCTTGTCTTTGTTTCTTGGATTCGATAGATTCATCGCCTTCGTCTTCACGAGCAGCAAATGCAGCTAAACGATCGATCAAAGAAATGATGATTTGTTTGACATTCACCTTAGGATGCAACTGTGCAGTTGCAGAGAGGAAAGATTGAAGTGTACGAAGATGGAATTCATCAGGAAAAACTTGTGTAATAACCTCCATTAGGTATTCCTGTGCAATAGCGTCACGACAACTAACAACTTGATCCAAAATACCAGGAAGAATATCCTGCAGTTACTAATTAGATAAAATGTCTCTCTTGACTCTCCCTTTTTTAAGTACCTTTTGATAGATAGCAAGGTCTACACCATCTAATTGACTCAATCTTACAAGATTTGTACCGACCAAAATACGTAACTCTTTACGCTCAGCTTCACGCTTTTCACGGTCCCGAGAATGACCTTGATGTTGTAATCTAACCCAGAGCTTATTCATTTCCGTAAAATTTGTCAAAATGAAACTAATGGATTCAAATAGATTTCCTTCGGGCCTATTGAATGGAAAGTATAAGAGAAACTTGAAAAAAAAAAAAGAAACTTGATATTTTACCCTGTGCTTTCTCCAACAGGAAGATAGTCGCGATTCATACTGCTAAGGTAATATCTCAAGAAGAGACCACGAATAGGATGTTGAACACCTCTTGACATTTCCATCATATCACGCATAATTTCGCGGACAGGAGCATCAGGCATACTCATGTATGCAGACCCCACAGTGATCATCAAATACAAACGGGGAACGATATTACCTGCATATTGAACAAGCTCGTACAAATCAGCAAGGTGGTGGCGGCCCGAAGTATGAGCTTCTGTCAAAAATACTGTCAAGTGTCTCATAGCATCAAAAATGGACATATCTAAAAAAAAATATTACTGTTAGAATAGTCGTTCTTTTTCTCATAAAAACAGTGCTTTACAAAGTTCATAGTAGTTTTTCGGGGTTAATGCAGATGTTCTTAATTCTGCAAGCATATTAGAGCAATGCTTCAAACCGTCCATAAGTTTATTATTTTCCTATTCAAAAATAAGTACATTGCAAGAGTAATTTGCATAATAAAACTTACTAAACATTTCTTCATTAAATGAGATTGCACTTTAACAACGTTAAGTATTTCATCAAGTAGTTTCGCTTGGTCCTCGAGAGGAGCAGGATTCGATAAGGAACTACTCATTTTATTGTATAAAAAAAAAAAAAAAAAGAAAAAGAGAAAAACTTTAGTCCGGCTGGTGGATAATTGTTGGTTGTCTACAAAAATAGCAGTGTGGTGGTCACAGAAAAATGAAATTACGTAGGTCGGGTTTGCCTAGACTTGCTTCCCAAAAAAAAAAATCATCACTGTAGGAGGCCCTTCTCTTCTTACCTACTAGTTTACTCTCTCTTACAGCCTCGCGCTCGGCAAAAGCTTTTGAGATATGATCATGTAGTCAGCGCCACCAATAATAATGCTCCACACTGCGTACGTAGTACATCAGGACAATATATTAGAGATAAAAGTAATATTGGATAAAAAGGATGACTTTGTTTTAGGCTTCATGAAATCGCGTATATAAAAATAATTGCTCATAAACTCCAATTCAGTCATAAAATAACATTTCCTGTTCTTTATTATGTTTGCATATCTATAAAGATAGTAACAAAAGACTTAACATTTAAAAAGGCAGATATCACAAAAAAAATACTTTTATTTCAAAAAAAAAAAAAAAAAAAAAAAAAAAAATACTTCGTTTAGCTTCACAAAGCAAGAATACTTTGCTACTAACAGGATTAGCCACGAGAAGGCAGAAGTATATCTAATCCCAAAAAATAAAAATATGAAGAATAAATATCCTCAACTTAGCAACCAAGTCTACTCGAACAAGATCCTTCCCAAGAGAAGAACCAGTAGACGCTTGATAGTTGCGGCGGAAAGTCACCATGTGCCCAAACGGTCTTTCAACAACATCTGAACAGCAACAGCCCACGTAAGATTACCCCATGCGACTCCCTCATTGGAAAAGAGCCGTTCCATCAGTCCCACAAGGAGATCCGCACAAGAACGCATTTAGGCGGGGAGGGGAATTTCCTACTACCCAATAAAAGAATAGCAAACGCAGGCAACTTTGCTTAAATTCCCGAGAAACAAACCAAGCTCCGTCTATGAAGTATGCCACATCTAGAGAACCTAACATGCCACAGAACCCAAATTATGTAAGGCCTTCTTCTGACCAAAGTACGCCAAACACCCAGATGTGATTTTAATTCTACCCGTTTATCCTGAGCAACCCCCTAGTTAGGTTACCCTCATAAGAGGCCAAGGCTTCAGACCGATGCGCCGACATTCACCTTGCAATTCCCTCATGTAACAGTCAGTTTCGGATAAGGGTCCCGTTATCAGCTACCCACGAGAGGGGAAGCCCGGCGAATTAGAAACGATCAATGTTTGTTGAAAACACCAATCAGCATAACTCCAAAGGCACCTGTAGTCAATCGAAATTCAATCATTGTAAGCCAAGAATATTATTCAACATTTAATACAAAACTTCATCTCCTTCTGCCCCCCCTCCTCGAACAAAGGAACAGTGTGGTGAAAAGATAAAGAATTGTATGCACAAAGAAAAAGAAAAAAAAAAAAAAAAGTGGGTCTTTTTCCTCTTTATTTATGCATTCTACATATTTTCTCAAGAATTTTTGGGACATTCCATTTTTTTGGGCTTAGTTTATTTTTGAAGGCCATACCTCCCTATTATTTTGCATATTTGTTTATGTACTGCGCCAATATATACAAACAAATAATACACTAACCTCTTTAAAACCACTTATCATGAAAGTAAACCGTCCAATTATATCTACTCTATT